>CM021110.1:424275768-424311022 GCA_007115665.2 Sequoiadendron giganteum | reverse complement strand
TCTCTCTCTCTCTCTCTCTCTCTCTCTCTCTCTCTCTCTCTCTCTCTCTCTCTCTCTCTCTCTCCCTCTCCCTCTCAGGTCTCTCTCTCTCTCAATATTTCCCTCCCACCATACCTAGATAAATCTCTCTATCTCTCTCTGATTCCCCCTTTCTCTCCCCCTCTTGAGCTCAAGTCTCTCCATCCATCTATTCCTCCCACCCTCTCTTGATCTCTCTCTCTCTCTCAAGTATCTCCCTTGGGAACCCTACCTAGATAACTCTCTCTCTCTCTCTCTCTCTCTCTCTCTCTCTCTCTCTCTCTCTCTCTCTCTCTCTCTCTCTCTCTCTCTCTCTCTCTCAGGTCTCTCCCTCACTCTATCCCTTCCACCCTACCTAGACAACACTCTATCATTCCAAACCCCTCTCTCCCACTCCCTCTCTTTCTCCCAATATCCCTCCCACCCCCTCTACCTCTCTCAGGTATCTCCCTCCCACCCTAACTAGATAACTCTCTCTCTATCCCTCTCAAGTCTCTCTCTCTCTCTCCCTCTCAGGTATATCTATCTATCTCTCTGAGATTTCTCCCTCCCACCCTACCTAGAAAACTCTATATATCCCCCACTCACTCTCTCCCTCCCAAGTCTCTCTCTCAGGCTCCCTACCTAGATAACTCTCTCTCTCTCTCTCTCTCTTCGGTCTCTCCCACCCACCCTACCTAGAAAATCTCACTCCAAACCCCTCTCTCCCACTCCCTCTCTCTCTCTCTCTCTTAGGTTTCTATATATCTCTCTCTCAAGTCTCTCCCTCAAGCACCCTAATTAGAAAACTATCCCTCTCTCTTCCAGGTCTCCCCCTCCCTCTATCCCTCTCACCCTACCTATATAACTCTCTCTCACTCAACCCCCTCTCTCCCACTCCCTCTCTCTCTTAAGATTTTTCCTCCCACCATACCTAGATAACTCTCTTTATCTTTCTCCCACTTCCTCTCTCTCCCCCTTTCGATCTCAGGTCTCTCTATCCCTCTATTCTTCCCACCCCCTCTCTCTCTCTCTCAAGTCTCTCACTTGAGCACCTTACCTAGATAACTATCTCTCTCTCGGGTCTCTCCCTCCCTCTATCCCTCACACCCTACCTAGATAACAATCTCTCAATCCAACCCCCCTCTCCGACTATCCCTCCCACCCCCTCTCCCTCTCCCAGGCATCTCCCTCCAATCCTAACTAGATAACTCTCTCTCTCTCTCTCCTCTCAATTCAATCTATCTCTTTCTCTTAGGTTTCTCCCTACCACCCTACCACCCTACCTAGATAACTCTCCCTCTCCCTCTCTTCTCTCCCTCTCTCTCATGTCTCTCCCTCCCTCTATCCCTCCCACCCCTCTCTTTTAAATGTATCCCTTGGGAACCCTACCTAGATAACTCTCTCTTTCTCTCAAGTCTCTCCATCCCTCTATCCCTCCCACCCTTAATAGACAACTCTCTCTTAGACAACCCCATCTCTCCCACTCTCTTTATCCCTCTAACCCCCCTCTCTCAAGTCTCTCCCTCCCACCCTAACTAAATAACTCCTCCTCTCTCTCAATTATTTGCCTCGGGCACCCTACCTAGATAACTATCTCTCTCTCAGATCTCCCCCTCCCTCTCTCCCTCCCACCCTACCTAGAAAACTCTCTCTCACTCCATAACCCTCTCTCCCAATCCCTCTATCTCTCTCTTAGGATACTCCCTCCCTCTATCCTTCCACCCCATCTCCTCTCTTAGGTCTATCCCTCCCATACTTACTAGATAACTCTCTCCCTCTCAAGTCTCTCTCTCGGGTTACTCCCTCCCACCCTACCTAAATAACACACACACACACTCTCTCTCTCTCTTAGGTCTCTCCCTCCCTCTATCCTTCCCACCCTACCTAGACAACTCTCTCATTGCATACCCCTCTCTCCCAGCCTCTCTCTCTTAGGATTCTCCCTCCAACCCCCCTCTCTCTTAGGTCTCTCCCTCAAGTACCATACCTATATAAGTATCTCTCTCTCACTCAGGTCTCTTCCTCCCTCTATCCCTCCCACCATACCTAGAAAACTCTCTCTCACTCCAACCCCCTCTCTCCCACTCCCTTTATCTCTCTCTTTCTTAGGATTCTCCCTCCCTCTATCTCTCTCTTTCTTAAGGTGCTCCATCCCTCTATCCCTCCACCCCCTCTCCCTCTCTCAGGTATCTCCCTCCCACCCTAGCTAGATAAATCTCTATCTCTCCCTCTCAAGTCTCTCTCTCTTTAACTTTCTCTCTCCCTCTCTTGGGGTTCTCCCTCCCACCCTACCTAGATAAATCTTTATCTCTCTCACTCTCTCTCTCCCTCTCTCAGGTCTCTCCCTCCCTCTATCCCTTCCATCCACCCTCTCCCTTGGACACCCTACCTAGATAACTCTCTCTCTCTCTCTTGGGTCTCTCACTCCAACCCCCTCTCTCCCACTCACTATATCTCTCTTAGGATTATCCCTACCTCTATCCCTCCAACCCCTTCTCTCTCTTAGGTCTTTCCCTCCCACTCTAACTAGATAACTAACCCTCTTTCAGGTCTCTCCCTCCCTCTATCCCTTCCACCTCGTCTCTCTTCTATCTACCCCTCCATCTATCCCTCCCATCCTCTCTCTCTCTTGGGTCTCTCATGTCTCCCTCTATCTTGCCCACCCTACCTAGACAATTCTCTCTTAGTCTCTCTCTCCTAGGTCTATCTTTCCCTCTATCCCTCCCAACCCAATCTCTCTCTCCCACCCTAGCCTAGATAGCTTTCTCTCCCTCTCTTGGATATCTTCCTCCCAACCTACCTAGATAAATCTCACTCCCTCTCTCTTTGAGCTCTCTCTCTCTAAACTCTCTCCCTCCCTATATCCCTCTCTCTCTCAAGTCTCTCCCTCCCACCCTACCTAGATCTCTCTCTCTCTCCCCCTCTCTCTCACTATATATATTATAATGTAGTGTATAGTATATAAGATATATATAGTATATAGTATATTAATATACTATATATTATGTATTATTATTATTATTAATAAATATTATAAATACTAGATGTAATGGATATTCGTTTTTTCTAACAAAATCAACATTCTCAAGATTTTTCTCATGGTTTCCTTGGAATTTGGCTTGGGGGTGTCATACTTGGAAAGTCAACTAAATAAATGTGTTTAGAAAAATTCTTTAGTTTTTCAAAGTTTTCCCTTGTGGATGATGACTTTTTTTATGCGAATTTGATGAAACAAAAATGGTTTATGGAATAAATTATGAACTTTCCACCAATATAAGTTATGCCTTATTTTGAATTTAATCGATAATTATTATTGATTTTCTACATACATTATGGCTAAAGTCCTGATTGATAGGTTGATTGAAAAAATTCTATAATTTTCAAACTATTTCACATTTTTTGAATTCGAAAGATACATCACATTTTATACTTCTCACACTATAGGATAAAAAAATATATTTCATAAATTTTTTACCAAGTTATGGTGGTCAGACAAACACGTTTTAATAATTTTTAAAAGTTCTAATAAAAAATTCATAGCTAATTATTTACTTGCAAAAAAAATACAAAAAAATACAACACATCCAAACATATGTCCTCTACTTATGTTGAAAGTTTAAATTTTTTTATTTTATTTTCTTGTACTTAGGTTGGTCATACATACACTTGTTTTTCATTTTTTTCTTGAAAACTTATTACTACTACATTGAAATTTTAAATTTCCACAAAATAGATTTACCTTTTTCCAAAAAATGATTAGTAGCTTAAAAACTAAATTCAATTTTCTACAAATTCTATTCTTACATATTTTTCAAATTATGTTAATAACCTATTCAATTTTTTATGTCAAGTTGTCTAACTCTATTTTTTGAATTTTCATTTCCATTTAAAGGCCTAGTTTGGACCCCTATGACCCTGCACTTCCTCGGGTATGTTATGGGAAATTGCACTACGGTGCAATTTTATGCCATGACAACTATTAAACCTTGACCAAATTTTCATGCTTACAATTATATATATGAGGTGAGAGGACATGTAAAAGTATTGATTTGTCTTAAATTGAGTTATTTGATTATGCAAGTTGTCACTTATGATACTTCCCCAATCAATAAATTGGTTACCTACACATATGATGGTAATAAATAGGTATATCCACTTTTCAAAATTATTTAAGGATTTATTGAGCCTAAATATCATGTTTAGAAGTGTTATCATATTTGAAACATCTTCAAAAAATAGGGATCTTGAATAATTCTCAAAAACTGGGATTTTCCCATTCTGGGTGTTGACAACCAATGTCTTGTAATGGTATTGAAGCATCTATGTTTATTCTCAATAAAATGTTTCTCTATAATTTACCTATTTATGTTAGTGAATTTGTCCCTAATTGTTATCTATCATTTGAAGTTTTGATTTCCTTAATTTTTACATGATATGCCTTCATGCATTCTAGGACAAGCTTAGGGAATTTGATGGCTATTGGATAGCTTTTTGCATTCACTAAACTACTTTGATATACCTTCTATGCAAATTGATAACTCTCCCCTTGTTTGATGCTTTCCAAAAAATCATGAATGCTAATATGCCACAATTTGATATTTGTTATTTCAAGAAGTGTGCTTTCAAGAACAAAGATATACTCATAGCCTTGATATTTATACTTCATTTTTTATTTTTATGAATAGGCACTAATCTATATAAATTATAAAGATTAAAATACATATTCACAAAAAAAGGGTGGGTGGTAAGAAGTAACACCCCAAGAGTCATATGGGCCTATCCCAGAAAACCAAAAATCAACAGTCACATGGGCCTAGCCCATAAGTCTAAGATTACAAACATAAAAAAGGCCATTAAGCGGCCATGGAAGTACTAGCAAAGCTAGGAGGGTTTCTATCATCCAAGTTCTTCCCCCATACATTAGCGGGATCTGAAGTGATGTTAGGAGGAGGACCCCAACAATCATCAACATCTTTTTCTTTATCTTTGTCCTCATGCTAGGGTGAGATTGCAAGTGCCAGACACATAAAACATTTACCAAATTATGGACAGCTAGAGTTTCCAAGAGTACTATTAGAGGGCCACTTGGAACCACCACCATTGCTCCCCATTGTTCCCCCATAGGGTCACCCCTGGCCAACCCGCGAAGGTGGAGAACAAGACCACCGAGGAGGGCGAGAACCATTTCGAAGAGGAGGTTGAGAGAAAGGGTGAGCAAAGCCACTCCGCTACTAGCCCCAAGAGGGAGACTGACTACGAGAGGAAGTGGGTGAAGCGGGCACTTGAGCCACAGTACACAGGTCATTGCCCCAATGATCCAAAATCCCCTAAAGGTGAGCCACATAAAGTGCAATCTTGTTAGCTTGAACATGTATCTGCAAGAGCATATTAGAGCAAATAGTAGCTTTAGAATACAAAGAAACATTTTTATCAATTTGGGTGTTAGAAAATATGTAGAAATTTCTATCTTTCCAAATATTGAAGAGAATTTCCACCCTGAAAGTGTGCCAAAGTTAGGTATATTTAGCAAGAAGTTTGGATAAATCTCTGAGTAGAACCATATACCAGCGAAAAGGCTCTGGTTTGAAATATTGAAAGAGTCTTGAATCCAATTCCACAATTGTTGAGCTCTGGTACAAAACTAGAAGAGATGCTTAAAAGACTCAAATTTCCCACAAAAAGGGCACTGAAGGTCCTGAACCCCCAAGGGAACAAGCTGAGACCCCACAAGAAAGCCTTGGAAAAGAATACACCAAGAAAAGTGGGAAAGTTTCAGCTCAACACTTGTAGACCAAGTGGCCAAGAATATTTTTCACTAGACATGAGCGTAAGATTGAAGATTCCACCTCTGGTTCAGAGTTTCAATCATCAAAAAATACAGTGAAAGCCACATATAACCAAGCCTAGGCTTGTAATTCTTGAAAGGGGTGTCTGGGTACCACTTCCAGTCCTTCCACCAAGGCTTGGACCCATTAATTCCCACTTTATGAAGCATATCTGCAGGAATAGCATTCACCAGACCATCATAAGTTTCAAGGTCCTAGTTTTGAAGGCTGTAGAGAGCACGAAAATGTTCCCATGACATAATGTGCATAGTGGGTCTATGAAACACATGTTGCAAATTTTGAATGCCTTTCTTGTGGAACCTTAGCACCTTAAGCCAAGGTGACTTGGCCAACGACTAACCATTATTGGAAAAGAGAGACAACCACCAAACATTTTGTTGATTGAGAAAAATCCCATCACGAAAACCAAAGCCGGCCTAGCAGAGCCAAGGCTCAACTGCTTCCCAGGCTCTCCAAATGAACTTGGCAAGGAACGTTCCCACAATTTGGACTAGCTCCTTAATAAACAAAAGGGTTTGAAAGTTAATCATCTTCTAGGCAAGTTTGTGAACATGAAATCTGGATTGAATGCAATGCCTAAGGAGAATCTTTTAGGCTTCATCTCCAGTAAGGGCCCTAATTATCCATTTCAAACACAAGGTAGTCCCTTTTCGTTGGGTGGAGAGTAGACCAAGACCTCCAGAGTCTCTAGGAAGACAACAGAACTCCCAGGCGACAAGGTGAAACCCTCTATGGGAATCCGTAGAGGCCCAAAGAAAGTCTTGAAGAATCTTTTCAAGCTTAGCATAGGAAAATTTCGAGGGAGCCCAATAGGAGGAGTAATACACATGAGTAGCCACCAAAATATTAGAGAACACTTGGAATTTTTTGGCCAGAGAAAGCCTTGGTAATCCAAAAGGTCAACTAGAGAGGCCTGAAAAGTGAATGGAATGCCCAAAAACTAAAATATTTCCCCTGGCCCAATCCATTTCCAACCGTACTATTGAAACTAGTGAGGAGTGGGCAGAATAGATTGCCTATATCACAAAGTTTTGTGCCATTAAAAGGCACAGCTAGACACAAGACAAAAAATGTTAAGACATTCAAGAGTTATCTTAATATTGTTCTCTTCCTCCAGAAGAGTGAGGAAAGAGTCATTATCAAAATCGCCATTAACAAGATGAGCCAGGGAGTTAGGTGGGGCAATTCCTTTCACATGCTGTTGAGAAACCACATTGGCCAACAAATAGCCAAAGCCTTTGACAACAAGCACATAAAGAGGAGGAGCAAGCAAGCACCCTTGTCGAATTGAACGAAATAAACCAAAGATAGAAGATTGTCAACCATTAATGGTGATACATGCAGAGGCATTTGAGAAAAGCATTTGGATAAATTAAATGAAGTTAGGCCCAAACCCCAGGGCTTTCAACATGGCTAGAATAAAAGGCCACTCAATCAAGTCATAGGCTTTAGCAAAGTCAATTTTGATAAAAAAATAGCTTTCTAAGCCAAATGCCTAGCCCACTCCTTACCTTCCCACACAATAATAATGTTATCCAAAATAAATTTGGACTTGATAAACCCAATTTGCTCTAAGTGCACAATCTAAGGAAAAATATGGCGGATCTTTAGAGTCAAAGCCTTAGCTATGATTTTGTAAGAGATATTGAGGAGCGTGATAGGCCGCCAGTTGCAGATATCCTCGGGATGTCGACGCTTAGGTATGAATTTAATATTTCCTTTATTAATTATACTACCCAAGGTTTTGCAATGAAAAGCCTTGAGGTAGACTTTATGCAAATCTTGCCCAATACAGTCCCAAAGGGCCTTGTAAAATTCACAAGGGAAACCATCAGCTCCCAGGGCCTTGTCATCAATCATAGAGTGAATGGCTTCATTCAAGTCTTCGATAGTGAGAAATTGCTCACAAAAAGCTTTATGTGCTATAGATAGCCTATTTGGCACAACAATGAGAAAATCTTGAAGGGCTTGTTGTCGCTCTAGCATATACTATTGAGTAGTGAAAACTTGTTTATAATGCCAAACAAAGGCCTGAAGAATGTTAGGTAGCTCATAAAGCACCTGGGTTCCTTCTTTAATTTTTTTGATGCTAGGAGAGGAGTTTCTGGAATGTAGGGCCAGAAAAGACTCCTTGGAGGCACGATCACCAATATCTAACCAATACAATCTGGCTTTGATTTGTGCACCTCTGGCAACATAATTGTCTACAACTTGCATTTTGTGTGTTAATTTTGCCAACCTGAATTGCAATAATGGGGAGAAAGGGTTAGCTACCAGAGCCCTGATAGCTGAGCACAGGTCAGCTATGGTAGCTTCATAAGACCATCGGTTAAAAATGACCAACTAGCGCCCATAAATGCGTAAAAAATATGGTTGTACGAGTGATATCATCATTCCACCAATTTATCCAACTTTTATTATGTGGGGCCTACACTCCTAATTTCAGACCCTACGAATGTGGGCCAATGTGGTCTCATGACAAAGCAGAGACGTGTTAAAAAAAAGATGAGTTTTGTAGGTTGGAGGTTGTCTTGTTTCTCATTAAATGTGAAAAGAAATGGGGAAATGATCTTATAATGTCACATCCACTAATGACTTAATCAAGAGCGAAGAGCTGCCAAAAGAAAAGAAAGATTGAACTAAGATCATAGCATGATCATGGTGCTTAAATATCCTGTCAGAGCCAACCCTGAAATTACACCAAGTGTGCTAGAGGGAATGAGAATGATGACTACCAATATTGGGATCAAAGAGCCCCAATTTATTATGCATGTAAAACCACACCTCTCGTTCGTCAGCTGCCCATCTGAATGACAAAGTGCTATATTTATCATACGCCATCTCAACCATAAATTGAAATCCCCACACAACAACCAAGTAGCAACTAGAAATGAATCAACAATCCAATGCCAAAGCAAAAACTGTTCCAGAACATCATTAGAGGCATAAACATTAATAATACCAAAAGAGTGATTATCAATGTTAAGGAGGATCTAGATGAGCTGATGTGTGGGTTCAGACCCATGGTCAACCACACAAGCATGCTACTGTGGGGACAAAAGGGTGGGGTAAACCCACAAAACTAGTTTACAATTCCAACGAGGAAAGAAAATTGCAAAAAATGTCCCCATTTTTTTTTTTTTGGTTTTTGTGATTTGAACGAACATTTGGTTTGAGCGAACCTAAAGGGGGTTAACTAGAACCCCCTTTCAAGCGAACCCATTAAATGTTGGGTCCCACATTTCCTAAGAAAAAAACAAAAGAAAATTTTGTGGAAAGGGGGTTTGCTTGAACCCCCCTTCCCCCCTTCTCCCACTTTGGCACCAAAAATCTCCAGAATTTTTCCCTTCGAAGTTCAAGTTGAGGATGAAAATGGAAGAGACTTCACAAACCCAATTGGATGATGGTAGTACTTGAAATGAGCTATCCAACGAATATAATTTTAATATGTTTTGGTTTTATTATGTATTTTTTTTTTTAGTTTGAATAAACATAGGTTTTTTATTCGAAAATAAAGCTCTTTGTTTTGCACATGTGGACAAAAAGGAGATTATAAATTTTTTTTTTGAAAAATATTAGTGCACTAGATATTGAAGTCCTTGATCCAACAAAAAAAATTTGAACTTCGATACATACAAATTTTTTTATGTTGTATACGGTCCGCCTATGTCTAAGTTGTAATTGGTTCGACTTTGAAACTTGATTAAGAAAAAAAATTCAATAAAACACTGTGAAACCAAATGAAAACACTAGATATCGTAGTTACAAATCTAAATTCAAAAAAAATAGAATTTAATCCTTCATGAATTTTTTTTATGTTGTATACAGTGAGCGTCACTCCTTAAAAATGGTATTTATTGAAAACAACTAGTTTTTGAAGATAGAAAAAGAAGTACAATCTAATTCCAAAAATTTTGAAAAAAATATATTTAGAATCTATAGAAAAAATGTCACAAATCACTAGGTTGCATCATCTTCAAATTTCTCACGGTTTAGCTATTATAGGTGCTCGAAAGTGAAGATTTAGTTAGAAAAAATCAGTTCAGTGTCCAATTTGGCTAAAAATTGTAAACCAGTATTGTGGGATCACTCGGTGATAGCTCCACCACGTCTAGCTTCATGAGAAGTACAAAACATATGACTGACTAGCCAAATAGAATGATAAGTCGATGTGAGCAAAAAATTGGAAATTTTAACTTTTTGGAGACAAAGCACTTCAATACCAGCATACTTCTGTAAAGTATCCCTAATAGAATACTTCTTGGAGAGGTCTGTTAGACCTCGAACATTCCATGAGAAGAAATTCATGAATGAAACTCCTCCATATCATCGAAATCTAGCTCCTCCTCATTTAAATAGAGAAACGATTTTGCAAAAATTTTGGCGAAATGACTCAATTTGAATATTCGAAGAAGAGATTCTCCATTTCTCTAGCACATATTCTCCTTCTAGTGGTGGAGAAGGAATGTGAGACGACCGCTAAGCTCCCAACATGGGAGGAGGTACATTCAATTGTGCTAACATAATGACAGTTGGATGAGGTGTAGCCTTCGGCTTGGGCCGCGTCGTATTATTGTCAGTCCCGACTAGGGCATCTTTCCCCTTCACCAAAGGGTTTGAAGCATCCTTAGCTAGCTCAGGGACTTTGGAAACCATCCCAGAGCCACCATATTTGTGCTTACAATTTGTAACCGCGGTCCATTTCTCCTCAAGTTTGGTAGTAGAATTATCCTTCTGGCAGGGCTTTTTAGATTCCCGCGATGGAGAAGGAGTACAAGGCACTGTCAAAGAGCAATCTTTGATCTTGTGGTCTGTAGAATGACATCTATAACATGTGTTTGAAAGATTAAAATAAGTGACCTTCTGGGTATGTTAGAGAACTCCAATTTGAATGTCAATGGAGTCCTTCAAATCTTGTGAAAGGTCCACTTCAACACAGACCCATTTCTGGGGTCAGACCTAAAAAAACCTATCGGCCTCAATAAAAATGACCTTCCCCAGAGGAGACGCAATATGATTCAAAAAAGGCACAAAAGGCAAGGGCAATATTTGAAAATCAATCTAGACTAAAACCTGCAACTTGGTGTCATTTGAGACAGCAAAATCTCGGGTCCAGGACTCGAAAACCAACAAAGAAGACTTGACATACCAGGGCCCATGATTCCCGCAAAGCAGAAAAGAAAAAAAACCCTTGGTTAAATTTTGGACCATATCAAGACGGACCCCATAAGGGACCCAGGCCTTGTGGACCCATTCTTTAAGCACACTTTCAGAGGGAGTTCTCTTAACAAAATACCTAACAAGAGTATGTTGCTCAAGCCATTGACAAGCAAAATCAAATTTAGGCAAAGGTAAAACCACATCAACTAGGGAGTCAAAAGACTTACCTCGTGAAACACTTTCAAAACAAATTTTTGGGGTCATTTGTTTGGAAGAGGAGCCATTGAGCAAAGCCATCAAACTGCCAACACCAGCAAGAACTACTAGGTTAGAGCCGGTTGAAGGCATATTAAAACAAAAAAATTGCAATAAATGTGATCGTACACAAAGGAAAAGAGAAGAATCCTACGTCAATGGCATAATATGACGAAAGAGGGGCCAAAGATGACCATAGACACAAGAAAATCCTAACAGAACTCATACACCAGACTTCCGTTCTATACTTCATTTTCACTAAATCCACCACTATAAAATTTAATATGCTGAAAAATCACTCCTTTCGTTGCCAGGCACAAGATGATTAAGAACCTTTTTCCACAATTTCAAGCTTTGGCTCCGCCATATTTTCTTGTTTCACCTGAAATCTGGGAAATATCCCTGTAATTATGCATTCCCATGAGATAACATTTCCGCAGTAGCAATTGTGTCAATTAATTCATATGCCTTTCCTGCACTTCCACATTTGCATACATGTTTTCACAACGACTCATAGCTACAATGTCAGACAAAATTCCTCTTATCGTTTGTGCTTTAATTACTCCTCATAACTTGTTCTAATTCTCCCATTTTGGCGTAGCGCGGCTGGGAGATTGCTAGCCTTTCATTTTTCTGAACATACTCACTTGACACTTTCTGGTGCCTTCATAGCAGATTCATTTTGTGTAAATTTGTAAACATTACATTCCGTGAGATGGCATTTCTATTAAAGCATTCTACCCAATTATTCAAAGGCTTTGTCTTATGATCTGCCGCACCATTTTATACAACTAAACACTTGCAAACGAAAATATTTAACAAGAATTATCTTTATCCTAAGCATGAGTAATACTTTGCATGGAAAATACCGATTCAACAGCCAAGGATTCCTAAAGCCTTTTCAACAAACTATTCTATGCTTATATTGTGCCATCATTGCATTCTAAATAACCATATTTATTCAATGCATTTTGTCATATAGTTGATGTTCCTTGTCTTTTATTTAAGAGTTTGCCTTGTTCCATAATCCTCAACTTGGCACAGATAGGGATGATGCTGCCAAGGGTTGAGGAATTCGACTTTACACCTATTATTTTATTATTTGTATTTGCTTGAAAGTTTCTAAAGTCTTTTCAACAAATCCTTTTTTGTGCTTATGTGCTTATGCCTATAATCATTACAGTCCATCAGACCACATTTCTTTGAGGATGATTCTGGTTAATTTTTTGTTGGGATGAATTATTGATGGTGAATTTTATTTGGTGGTGAATTTTTCTTTGATTAATTTTTCGTCAGAATAAATTTTTCGTGGATGAAATGCTGACAATGAATTTGCAGTATGCCCTACATCGCACCACATGAGACCATGTTTTGTTTGTGGCATTTGGCCAACAATGTGTTTGCCTTGTGTATGCTTCCACATTTGCATGTATATTAACCAGGACAGTTGCAGCTACAATCTCTGATAAAATTCTCTTATCCTTTGTGTTTTAATGAATATCTATATGCTCTTCCAAAAACCTGATTACGGCACAAAGCAGGGAAGATGCTATCAGAGGTCAAGGACTTTAGCTGCATCCAATTTCCTAGCACTTCTCGCACCTTGTTTCTTATTCCTACGCTCCCCTTCGTAAACAAAACTAAGTCGTGCCTATCATTTGTGCTTTAGTGATGCCTTGTTTCAAAGATTCTCTTATAGGCAGAGCTCCTCTCTATCGCGCCTTACGATATTGCATTTCTACAAAGCATTTTATATATATCTTGTCTTCATGCTGATTCATAAGATCACATTTCTTCATACATGCACAGGGCGATGGCAATTACAACATCAGATAAAATTCCTGTATCCTTCGTGCTTAAGGGAGGTTCATGCCTTGTCCCAAAGACACCCTTATAGGTGCGGGCAGAGAAGATGTTGCATTGATAATGGAACTTGGATCTACGCCAGCTTAATACATTTGCATTGAAATTTCTAAACCTGCTTTAACATTTCCATGTTGTACATATACTGCAACCATGGTAGTTTATAAGACCAATTTTTTTTTAAAACTCATGTTTCCAGGCAGTTATAGCAATCAGCTTCTGTTTTCCTCTTTCAAATTCTCAAAGGTTAGAAGTCTTTGAAAAAGTGAGCAAAGTAGTTTTAGAGGTTTTTGATTCGAAATTGTGAGCATGAGGTTAGGATTCATTAAAATACAATAAAATGAGGTTAAAATTTTCGGAAATGTGAGCAAATGAGGTTAGGAAATGGACAAAAGTGAGTATGAGGTTAGAATATTGCAAAATGTGAGCAATGAGGTTAGAAATTATAATTTTGTGAGAAAAAAAGTTTAATGAAGAATGAATGTATACTAAATTCACTCAACATCACCTAAAATAAGACATTTAAATGCTTAGAAAAAGCTCATTTTATGATTATTTAAAACTTTAGAAAAGTTTTTAAAAATAATTCAACACATTTCTTTGGCAAACCTCTTGATCATTCCTCAACACTGCAAAATCGAAATCTACATAACTCTCAACTGATAAAGTCTTTTTCCCTAAAATTTTTCTAGAATGATAAAATCACTATGAAGAGAAAAATCCAAAAAAAATATTTTGCTTTAAGCAATCAAATAAAAAAATTAATGATTTCTAAATTTGATAAAAAAAAAACTACAACTTTAAATTCTCCCAATCTAGGAACTGGATTACTGTAAAAACTTGCCACGTCGCTTGAAAATACCCCAAGAACACCCCTCTAAGAGAAATTCTTCCAAAACCACATTGTTTTCTAAATTTAATTGTTTTCACATTTTCACCAATGCAGGAGGTCCATTTTGAGTACAATTGGGAATATACATAAAAAAATATCAATTTGACATCTGACATTTGAATTTATATCATCAACTTGTATCAACAAATTGGACTTGGGGATTATAGTTTGGATCTAATGATTTGTGAAAATTGGACATGGTTTAACTAACTAGCAATAGGGTTTTCAAAATGACAACCTCCAATCACGATCAAAATGAATGATCTGAAAGATGCCATAGGAACATCAATTGAAAATACATCAGGTAATAATTCAATGCGTCAAATTTTTAAAATTGAAAAATAGGGGATAACATACGCAAATAGGTCCATTAAAATAATATGAGAAGAAGATGGAAAGGAATGTACCTCATACTCTCCCCCCTAATATTAGACTTCTACAAACCTTCAAATATTTGGTAGAGTATACCACCATTTGATCAAGGTAATGGGCTCTTATTCCCTAAAAAAAAACTATAAAATTACAAGGTCATCAATGAATAATTAATATTGTGGTGTTTATCTTCTGATAGAATGTAGCAAACATTGATTAATGAAATAAAATGATCACTATATACAATAAATTCATGAGATAAGGGTGCCATAATCTTAGATAGTTTTTATATGACACAAAGTAAGTTCATACCAATGAATACTAAAACTATAATATTACTATGTTTTTATTTATCCAATTGACTAGTTATCTATCCTTCTCCACCTTTCAATCTATATAGATTAATAGAATTTGAGTCCCAAAATAAAGACCATCATTTGAATGAAGTCACCAAAACATTACTTCCTATGTTAACCATATCACTCTACTCTAGAATACTTTTCTTACTAAACTTACATATCTTAGTTACATATAGAACAAATAATGGATTCGTGCTCTCTTTGCAATATAAGACTCATATAAGAATATTTATGAGGATGATCAATGCCCAAGTATATATAAGTATTCACATGGTGAATATTTCATAACCCAGTAACTATACTAGTTTGCAACAAAAGAGGGGACACCTCAATACTCTTGGTGTCATATGAATATCATCTCTCTTAAAGGAGTGATACTATACATTTCATTGTGCTACAAAGTGTAGACATTAATGAATTCTAAGGAAAATACTTACAACCATCAAGTATACTAGTCCATTGATAGACCTTAATTCTTCAAGAAATTTCCAAGCCACCTACTCCTCACATAAAACCTACCAAGTCCCCTTTTCAGAAAAAAATAATTTAGTACATGGAAAAATCTACACATAACAATAGTAATGACAAAAAATTCCTCAAAAAAATTCTCAATATGATAAAATATTAAATAAAACCTCATAAATTATATAGTAAAATTCAAGCATGGTCACCAATTCAAAAATTTCAAATTTAACCAAAATTATAACCTAATCAAATAAGTAGCTCAAAGTAATAAATATTCTATACTATTGGCTAACAATTTGAGGATTAACAAATATATAAGTAAATAAATCGATTAAATAACTAAATAGTCCATTGATCGCATAAAAATTGCATAATAAGAATAACAACATAACATTCACTCGCCACCTAAGGGGAGTAGGGGTATGGTGGATTCAACTTCATGAAGTATCCTAGAATATAAATTTGCATCAAACAATCCTTTTCCCTTCATAACTTAGGGTATGTACTACAACCTTTATTAAAAAAACTAGTGGTAGAAGTTATGTGCATGCAAATAAAATGAACAAAGTAGCATCAAATGAAAATGAATTCAACACAAAAATCAATTACATGCAAACATCTAATTGAGTTTTTGTAAGTTTTTTCTCATTGTGATGTGCATGCTAATTTTATAGCATGAAGTTGTTAAGGAAAATGGTGTCTCAACCTTGCAGTTACGAAAGGTTACTATTTATAGTAAGTGTAAATTTAAGCATAGATTGGTCCAAAAGTTTCCCGAAGCTAAAGAATGGCTAAATAAACATATTGGTAATTTTTTGTTGCAAGAACATTTTTGGATTTGAAGATATTAAATTTTTTATTTTTGAAAGTTTAAAAGTCCGTTTTGAGGACCTTAGTGGTTGTATTTAGGCCTAAAACTAGTCATAATTGGAAATTTTGGTTATGTCTTGATAGAGAGCTTCATGAAATTTTTGGTTGTTGAAACAATTCAACAATCGAACTTTCAGATCAAAAATTATGGCCTCTAGAAGTTGGGTTTCCTGAAATGAGAAATGTGAAAATATGTTGGACATATAAAAGAATTGTAAGGGGGAGCTACATGTGTTTGTGTGTCTTGTGACACATCATAGGGAATATTTGGTTTGAGATAAGTTCAACACCACTTTTTGGGTGGCTTTAGCTCATGGTTTTGTAAATAAAATTTGATTGTTTCATGTAGTATATCTCCTATACATTAGGTGCTTGAGATGGAGATTGTGTGTGAGGAACTTATAGATGTTGAGTTACCTTCAAATCTCTGGTTGGTGATACTCCTCTAAAAATACAGATCTACAAGTATATTTTAATCTTATTGATTTGTTTAAAATATATTGGGCAACTTTTATAGTGTGGGGTTTTCTCCTAAAATGGTTTTCCCCGTGTATATTATCGTGTTGTGGTATGAATGATATATATGTTTATTTATGCTTATTTTATGTAGTTTCTTGTAAATATCTTAATAGTTTTTCATACCCTCATCTCAATATTAGTGTAATAATATTTTTGCTGCCTTAATATTCTTACAAACATTATAATTATTTGGATATGAAATTGATAGGATTTTGATACAAAATAAATATTTGATGATGATGCATGACGTGTTTAATTTATAGATTTGTAAGACTTTTTAATGAATGGATAGGATTAAATATAGAAGCTAAGATATGATTCATGATTTGGGGGATTGTTAATGAAATGTTGAATTGCATAGAAGAGTTGCACATTATTTTAACTTTTAATTAAAATAATTATAATTTATCAACTCAAAGTGACTAAGGTGTCAACATATTTGATTGATTAGTCAACCGCCTAGATGAAGGATTTAACTAAGTACATGAGAGAATCAATGAGATTGGACTATTGCATGGAATATTTAACTAATTGCATGGATGAGTGGATTGGATTTGATTGATGAGTGGGATTGAGAGTAAGTATGATTGGACTTATTAGAAAATGGATTCAACTAGATGAGATGGAATTAATTAATTTAATAATTAATTAATTGAATTATTTGTACGTGCTTGAGGTAAAAATTTAACAGTTAAATTTTATTAATGGATAATGTGTGGATAATTTATTAACTAAATGGATAAATATGTTGATACTTATGAATGTATAACTTATTAAAAGGATGAATAATATTAGTATAATATAATAAAATAATTTAAGAATCATTTAATTAAATAACTAATCATTAGGGGTCTTAGGTGATAAGGTGATGAAATGTGTGTACTAGGATATGAATGAAGTAATTAGATGATAATGATAGGATTATTAGGCGATTAGTGGATAAGGTCCTAGGGAATGAATGAATGACTCAGGTGATTAGGTGAAAGTGGATTTTTTTAGGTGTCTACAAAAGTATCACGTATTGAAATGTTGGAAAAGGGAAACCTATCCCTTTCTAGAAGATGGTTTGACACCTTTTCCTTGATTTCATTAAAAAGAGGGTATGCAATGAGAATGATTGTGTATGGGGGTTTGATCGATTTGGACAAGATAGATGATTGAATTATAACCTAGAAGGTGAGTCAACCTTCCCTTGACCAAATCTGAAATGACCTTAAGGATGAAATGAAATGACTCAAGTAGTCTAATGATGCAAATGATTATTTTGATACAAAAATAGTAGATTTGGAAAGTCATAGACAAAAATTGGCTACAAAAATAGACTGAGCAAGACACTATACACAGGTATGATATAAATTTGGAGTTGAAAATATTGGAATAAGTCACCCAGGGTGCCACTATCCTTCTCAACTAATTTCATATTTTCTTTTTCAATCCTTATGTGTCAAATCAAAGATTTTATTCTTTGCTTGTTGCATTGTCGAATCACTATTAGATTCTATAATAACTAAGTTTATGTGAGTTTTCAAGGTGTAGGTTTTGATTGCAACAATGAATAATTGATCTCCAAGCTTCTCCCAATCTTGTTTAGACCTAAAAGCTACACATTCAAAGAAGAAGGGTTGTGCCATTTAGGGACTCGCCTTAGTCAAACCTCGTGTTAGTGTTTTCACTTTCATAATGGCAATGCCAATGATAGAAATCCCATCCTTTTGAGGGATAGGGATAAATGATAAAAAATAATGATGAATCAAAAAAATGCTACAACTCACCACCCTCTAATAGATTCCTTAAAGGACTGAAGTCATACGAATCTCCTCAAGGCTTGAATGTTGCTTGCTTGATTATCTTGGAGACCTATAAGGGTTAGTCTTCACAAACAATATGGAAACATGAACATGAATAAACTCACATACACTTTGGCATGATGCTTGGAACTTGAATTGTTATAATAAACCACTAAATTTTTTCTCTTGATCTCTAAAATTACCTCTTAATGTTCACTTGTTGCTAGATTTCTCCAATTAATTTTCAATTAGTGAAATGGCTAGGTATTTATATGTTATTATTATAATTTCCCACAAATTAAATCTTGATAATTGGAAATAGACATTTGAATTTCAAATAATAAAAGGCCACCAAAATATTTGAATTTGGAACCAAAATAGGGGGACATATGCACCCTAGGCACCAATGTACCAGACCTATTTTTTGGGAATTAAGGTGTCAGGGCCAAACATTAAATGAATGCATTTTTTTAGCTTGAAATTTGTCAATAAATGTTTAAATGGGCTATGGAATGCATAATTTAGGAAATTAGGTGTTTAATTAGGTCCATGCACTTAGGGGGGAGCAAAACATAGTGTGAAATTATCAAGGGTGAAAATTTATAATGCTACACATATATAATATCACCTATAGATTCTTGGATAAATATAATATACCTCAAGTTCTCACAAGGGTGATACTTATTATCATTTGAAAACACAAGTCACTAGTACATTGATATCTAATGAATCATAGGAATTAGTTTCCCAAACACCTGTTCATCTAATAAAAATGTCAAACATTTGACAAACATGGAGAGTTACTCTAAATAAAATGACACATTAGGGACCACCCTCAACCCAAGAAAAATAGCAAGAAATAATATGTTTTATCTACAAGCACCAACAAGTGTGGTTCTACATGAGGGAAAATTAATTAGGAAAATATTCATACATTATTATAATATTATAAATGAGAAACCTATTTTTCTCAACCCCTAATTATTTGAGTTCCCTCAATATAATTGGATATTAAATATTAAATAAACACAAAACATTGCAACATAAAGGTAGTGGAAGTGAAATACACATTTTGTTCAAGAAGAAACACAACTATAGCTAATTTATGTTTTCATGCACATTGTCCTCAAATGTACTTATCTACTAATGGACATATTAAAATGTTGTTGAATACGCCATATCATGACTTGAGATACAATCGTATAATGCACAAGTATCTATTTATTTCATGAGTAATTTCTATATTTTATATTAGATTATGCTTCATAATTTTTTTACTCATAAATTTTAGTTTTCTAAATCAATCTCATATATTAACATATTGGTTTAAATCAAATATTACACTTGAACCTAAAATAAATATAGCTATTTAAAAATATACAACTAACATAAGGGTTCAATACATTACTTGTTTACCCTACTAGGTTGCTACTTTAATTCGCACTGTTGAGGGTGATTTTGGTCACACACAACGTGCTAGGAAATAAGGTTTTATTAGCTCTCTTGAAAAGCAACAAGAACTACCCCAGTGTTCCTTTAGCTCAGGTCATGATTATGTGGGTAGCACAGTTGTGAGATCAATGTAGTTTCATGAGCGGATCTAAAAATTAGATAAGTAAAAAATGATATACAATCACAAAAGATAATTTTAAAAATTCAAAACAACATATTTCATTTCAAAGTACAATAGATTTAAAATTAATTTGTTTCTCTTTCAACATAATGTATAAACCATTTATAAAATAAAGTGAAAAAATTAGGGTAACAAGGAATAATCTAAACCTATTCTAATCGGACAACAACAATAAACATTTCATTATTCACTATTGTGTGTTTAAACGAGATCATCTAAAACAATCATTAATGTAAATAGCATCACACACATTTACAACAGATAATAGTACAATATTTAGAGGAAATAGAATCATTCACAATATTTTTAGATTCTACACAACCATAACATCGTCAAACATGTACAGATCTTGGAAGAAACCTTAATTTCACAGTTACATACAAGATCTCATTAATTTGACAATTGTGATTAAAAATAAAATGTTCATACTATCACCATTGAGCCAGATTCAAATGCATGCAACATAGGTGTTACACTTAGATGAAAAAAATTTATTTGCACAAAGATTAATAGGTAAAATCCACACCGAGATTGTATTATTTTAATTACAAAAATACACAAGAATTGGATCCTTTGTAATGACCAAGAATTAAAAATATATAGGACAATATATTCCCATAATTTTGGATCTTAATAAAAAAAATTTGTAACTAACTCCAACACTTGAGTCTTTTATTGAAATTGAACTGAAAATAAAATAAATCAAAACTAGGTGTCACCCATTTGTGTTTTAGTCTCTTGCTAAAATTTAGGAAAGCATGAAAAGCAACTAAATAGAACTGAAATGTAATTGCAATCGAACTGGAAGCTTCAAAATTCCCATGGCCCTCCAATTCCTTCATCTAGGAATATTATTTGTATCAACACTTATTGAAATTCTCATGCCAACTTGACATCCTTTAATATAGGTGTAGATTTGGAGAAGCGTTATCCTTAGCACCAAAAACACTCAAACAAGAAACAACAAAAGTCTTCATCCTATCTAAAGTCATTTTGCAAAGTTCTTAGTCCATATTGGCACTAATTCATTCATTTTTTATATTGATGGTCATTCAACTTCTTGAGCTCTCTCACCAATACTAGACTATCCCAAAATGTACACCTCAATTCTTCTATTTCTTCGCAGATGTCACTCATTGCATTTTTTGATGGGCTTTTGTCATTGTTTAATTTTACTTGTACATTTATTCAAGATCTTGGCATATAAATTTGGTGCTCTTATCCATACAGGAATTTACTCTTGTTCTTCCTCTTGAACTAAAATGGCTTTGATTAGTTCTTCTTCTTTAGTCTCATTCATTTGATGGAGGATTGGAATGTACTCCTCTCATACCAACAATTCTTCATCAATGCTTAAGGAATTTTTTTAGCATTACTATCTTCATCATTAATTGAATGGTATGATTTAACTAGTGTTGCAAGGTGTGCACCCTTGGTATCCTTATGTTGTGCATCACAACACTCAAGTTCATGGCATGGGTTAACCACCTCCCATGGATTCATTAACTCTAGCAGTTGTATCAAGCATTAACAGGTTGATATTTTGGTGCAACGACAACCATCTATGTAATAATTGGTATCAAAGCTTGGGTCATGGGTTCAAACCCCTCACTTGCATTGGGCAGATTATTGCAAGGTGTGTTCGCTTTATCTCCTTGTGCTATGCAATGCAACACTCGGGTTTGTGACATGACTTAACTGCCTCTCATGGATTCATTAACTCTAGAAATTGTATTGGGAATTAATAGGCTGATATTTTGGTGCAATGGCAACCATTTGTGCAATAAATAAGTTCTCTTTCTATTGTTATATAGCCAAAATCCATCCATCTGGGTTAGAGTATCTAACATCTCCTTTCAAAGCCACTTGGAGTGCAGACTCGAGACCTTTATCATTCATCGAGCCGATGAGATTACTAATGTAGGTTGTCAACTATTTAACTTGAGCCTTTATCTCATACTTTGTATTCTCATCCTTCTACATTCATTTTAGAATAGTATAAACTAACATCTGCAAAGACTGGTTCTCTCAATCTCTTGTTTGCACACCCAAATCCACTAGGTGGATTTGGTAGTCATCACCATCATTTGATATTTCATTTTGTCCACCAAAGGGATTGCTATCTTTGCTATCCAATTACCTTTCTCATTCATTAAAATAGTATAAATCCTTCGAGCACTCTTTCTTCTTCTTCCAAGAGGCTGGAATGCCTCTAATAGCACACTCAAGCTTGGCTCAAGAGTTTCTACATATACCATTTGTCTCTTCTTAATGGTCTAGTTCAATCACACTGGTATAGTTATAGATTTTTCCCTTGGAGGATTGTCTACTATTCTTGTGCCATGAGAATTTTTAATACTCACCTTTGGTTCATTTTGACTAGACTCTTTAAGTCCTCTTTCCTTCTTCATGAGCTTATTCTTGATGTACTTCTCCTTCAATTTGAGGTAGTTCCTCAATAACTTTTTCTTCTTGGTTAACTTTGTGTCCAACCTATTTTTGTCTCAACACATTATCTTGAGTAATATGCTCATCTATATGCCCTTTTTATTTATCTACTTATTCTTGGAATACTTCCTTAACATTCACATCAATTAGATCATTCTGAAACACATCATAAACTTCCTTTTGTGCTTCCTCTTCCCTGGGAGGCTCGTTCCCCATTTCCCCTTCTTCAACAACATCTTCAGTATTAACTCCTTCTCCAAGATGTAGTTCACCTATCAGGAGGGAAGAAGTGGGTGGTAGAGGGTGAGATGGTAGATTATGTGTTTTATCCTTTGGAGGTGATGGAGTGGGAGTTGGCAGTGGTGAATCCTGAGGAGGATTCAAGGAGTTATTTTTTTCACCTTCTTGTTGAGCTACCATTTCTCTAGTGGATTCCCTTGTTCTCCTTCGTCGATATAAATTTTCACCTTCTTCCAACTCTTCTTCTTCTTCTGAAGCAATTTTGATTGGACCCATTTCTTTTCTTTTATTATTTTCTTATTTAGTAGGTACACCCTTGTCTTTCTTCTTGGTAGTAGGGGCACTAGAGGAAGGTCCCTCCTTAGCAGTTTATACCTACTCTTTCTTCACAATTGTTTTAGCTAATGTTTCTCCTTCCTTCTTCTTAGTATCTTTTGGCTTCTCTGGAAATTTAGCCATGGTAAAAAATATATTCAACTAATGGAGAGAGTGTGACACAACCTCTTGAGCTCTATCCTTGATGTTATCATTTTCCTTAATAGAAAAATCCACATTAATAATTGAAATATCAAATATTTTATGGGCTGCATAAGCATGATCCAAAACCTTTCCATCTTCTACTTGTTCTTCAAGGATTTGAATGTTTGTGCAGTGTCTCATCATAAATATTGTCAATTGACAATAATCTTTCATTTTCACTTCAAACTCTTCTTCACATTTTTCCCAGTGATCTTCATCATGGATGAAGTATACCCCCATCACTTTACTGATATTCCCAATGGGGTCAAATATTCCCTGAGCATCATTGCACAAGTAAAAAATATTTCTTGACATCTCAATTTCTACATTCTTCAAATTTTGTGTGTTTGCATAAGAATCTATTCCTATTTAAATTGGAAAACCATATCTATGCTTATATTTACCCATAATTAGTTGTTGTACTTCTATAATGTGTCTAAAAACTTCCAGCAAAATTAATTTATTTGATGGATATCGAGGAAACTTGTATGGAATTTTGTGAGAACCTACTAGCCTAATGTAGGTGAATATGTTATAGTAGATAAACCAATATCCAATCTATTCAATTACTTTCATGGCTTCATTGGACATCCTCCTAGAAAATTCTCCCTCTAAACCCTAAATTATCATATAAACGAAATTATCATTAACAACACAAAAATGAAAAAAACTTACCTCCTATAAGATGGGGAAAATAAAATAGAATAGATAAAGTGACAGCCAACACTTCTAAACTATTATCCCAATCTAAACAAGAGAATACAAACAAAGAGAGCAATCAAAATGAAAGCAAATGAAATAAACCACTCCCCTTTGAGGTTGATTATTTCTCTTGTCTCTCCTATTTCTTCTTATGCCAATATTTCCCTCAGATTTGTTGTTGAAGTTGTGCAAATACCTGCAAATAGTAAGCAAGAAAGTTGGAGATAATTAGCTATTCCATTGAAAATGGAGGGGAAGGGTTGCTTTTATAGACAACCATTCAAATGGACGGATGAGATTGATCTTCTAGAAAGATTCTAAGATCAACGGATGAGGATTCATGAGAGGGAAGTTACGAAATGGATGGCCAAGATCGAGTTTCTAAAAAGATGCCAAGATCTACGGTTGAGAATTGATGCAACCAAATATGCCATGCATGGAAAAGATATGACGCCGACGGCTATGACGCCTGACGGCTATGACAGACATGCAGGACATGTAGACTATGACATGAAATAATGACAGGGGATCTTTGACCAAAATAGAGGGATAAATAATTTATTTTAAATTATTTATTCGAAAATGGAAGAGGATGACAAGTGGCAAATAAATAATTTATTTTAAATTATTTATTTGGAGGAAATGAAAAAAGAGATTTAATTAAATTCATAAATTTAATTAAAGGAAGAAATAGAAATTGAATATGGATAATTCTTTTGGATCAATTATTTAAAGGAGAAGAAAGACACATAAATAAATAATTTCGTCAATTAATTAATTATAGAAGAATAAAAGGTCAAATAATAATTATTATCTGACTATGGACATGTGATGAAATATAAATAATTAAATAAATAATGATATATCCAATTATTGAAGAAAGGGGTATTAGTGATGCAATTAATTTATTTTAATTGATCATGATAGAATAAATATTAGAAAGTGAATTAATTAAATAATTAAAAAATCATTTAATTAATAAAGGAATATGATCAAGAATAGTTAAATAATTAAAATTATTTAATTATTAGAGGATGATGACTAAGGAAAAATGTTGCTTGTAGACTTTAGGACATTTTTCAATGTCTACATTTTGCCCCTCTTTGAGATAATGCAGTTCAACGCGTTGTGTCAAAGAAATTTAATTCTGAAATATGCCCCAGTGTAAAGAGAAAGGGGAAGGGTAACCAAAAGGGTTGCGGTATGCCTCCTCGAGAGGACATGCGGGTTCAAAGAATATGAATGTGCTCTCGAAATGGAAGAGAAGACTAGAGGATGAAAGATGGAAGAAATGTTAGCATGAAGGAGATGGATGTTAGCATGGAAAAAAATAAGGGAGATGGGATGTTAGCGTGAAAAGGGGAAAGAAGATAGACATGAAATGATAAGGGAACCAACTTTCACGCTTACATTGTTATATTTATCATCATTGGGCATCAAAAATGTCACAAATGGACCACAAACACCATGGTATGACATAAACCAAAGTGTGCAAGGTGACCATTTGGAAGAGACAAACAATCAAAAAAGACAAGGAATGCCCCAACTCATACTAAGAACCCGATTGTCCCAGTCTTTTTGCCAAGACAAACCACAGGCAGCAAACAAAGAAAAGAGGCCATGATCCATCATCGTCCCTCTAAATCCATTGATAGGAAATCCTCGAGGAGGCTAGTAACATGACCCAAAACCAATCAAAAAGATAAGAAAATCAAGACCAACAAAGTGTTTTCCAAGAGAGTGTTTTCCAGTGATAATGATGATTGTTTGGTTGGTTGATTAGGTTGACCAAGATGACCGAGCTGATTGATAGGTTGATAAGGATCGATAAAGTGATTTAATTGACCACACCTAGCCTCAGGAAGGACACATCCTGATGAAGGCAAGATTGATTGACCAAGCTGATAAAATTGAGTGGTGTGACAAAGGTGATTGATAATGATAATGCCTGGTTTCAAGAAGGACACAAATTGATTGAAAAAGTTGACAAGATTGTTTGATTATTTGAAAAAGATTGATGAATATGACCAAGTGATGTGACGATACCCAACCACAAGGACACATCCTGTTTAGGTAGAGGACACATCTGATAAAGTTGACCAAGTGACAAGTGTTGACATGACACCTAACTGCAAGGACACATCCTGCTTAAGGTAAATGACAAGGTTGAGAAAGTCTAATCCTAGGAAGGATGTATCCTGATAAAAGACAAGAGATAATACCGAATGAGACAAACGACATAATGCCCCATTCTGATATAAGACTAGTGACTTGATTGAGTTGATGATAAGATAAGTGATTGATGAAATATTTAATTTGTTTGTTGTTTCTTGAAGTAGTTTGAATGATGATTGCTTTCAGACCAAGGACGCGACCCAACTTGATGAACCCTAAAGGACTTGACCTAGGGGGCCTCGGGGGCTCATCAATAGATGGCCTTGCCTACGTAGCAGTGCATAGAGACCTCATAGTTTGACACAACTTGACTTTGTCTTATTCGATAAAATACTGGGTCATGATGTTATTTGGACAACCTAAAGGGACTGACCTAATGCCTCAGGGGCTCATTTAAGATGAGCCTTGCCTATGTAGCAAACACGTAGAGGCAACGTAGTTCGACCACTCTAACAAAACCGATTCAGACTCTAACCTAGAGTCAGACTCTATTTTTTAGGAGTTTTGAATTTTTCTGATGTTTTTAGATTTTGAGGATTTTATGACTTTTTGGATTTTGAAATGTTTTGATTTTTTTGGATTTTTTAGGACATTTTATGGTTTTTTGGATTTTTCAAGACATTTTATGATTTCTATGATTTTTTTCAGGATATTTTATGATTTTTATGATTTTAAAAGTTTTGAAGGGTCGATACCATGTATTATTTACCATGATGATGTAAGTCAAGGAAATGCTCCCAGTCAGGTATAGGAACAACTTATTATGCGCGGGGGGAAGGGGCGAATGTGACAGGTGGATATGAAAGCGAAGGATGCTAAATTTCGGTGATCTTCAGACTGTGGGAAGGATGACAAAGCTTTATTATGAATGAATGAGACTTTATTATGGATGATAACTATAGTGATCATGAAAAATGCATGTGAAAGATACCCACAATCAACCAGGAAGACATGTACACGAATCCAAGGGCAAACATGATCTTGCCCCTAGTCAAGCTGAAAACCAATTGATAGGCGATGATGATGATGATGAGAATGTTGTTTGATAGGGGAAGGACACATCCCGAAACAACATGAGGATGATGATTATGTGACCAAAGGATCAAAGTTTGCAACAAGGCTAGGAACAAATTTGAGGAATGTTTTGGATGATGTGCTAGGTTACATAGCAAGATTGTATGGATTAGACTCATTGCATTTGGAATGACTAACCCTAGGACCAGATGGGATTATGGAGGGCACTTGGATAAGTGAGTTATAATCTTTAAACCAATAACAAGGGAAACCAAGTCCAACAATAGGTATGAAGAGATAATGGATTGCTTTTGGCAAAGGATAAGAGACATGAGGATTATTGGATGGAAGAATTAGGATATGATCTCCAAGGACTATTTTGCATAGGAACAATGTGTTTTCTCCAAGATATGGGTTTGGATAAATTCTATGAAGGAAATGACATGATATTTCATGGGTAGTGTATGACCAAAGGATAGACATGTCCAAAACTTTTCCAAAGCATGATTTATGTTTGTACCCCGTTTCTTATCAAGATCAAGGTAGGCGGGAAAATGGATGGAAATGATATGGATTGGATAGATAGATGGAAATGCTATGAGAAAAGCATGGGAGATGAGACAACTGGCCCCCAAGTGTAATAATCCACATAGATAATTTCTCTTACACATGATGCCTGTTTGCCAGGTTTTCACCATGGTACGTATCCAAAACGCCATAAATATGGTTTTCACTATTGGACGAAATTTTTCTCTCTACTATTTTTTTTTCTTTCATTTTGATGATGTCACACAAGACACCTGCTTGCCAGGTTTTCATCAAGATTACATATTTTTTGAATTTTTATATCGATTTGATAGTTTGGATGACTGTTGATTGTTCTGAATCTTTTAATGGTGTTGATGTAGATACTGGTGCCATGATATGCCAATAGTGACCTTTATGGAGTAATTGTCTTGTCAAGATCATATTACTTGCATACAATTGATCAATGTCATTGTGATCCTCTCTGATACTAGTGTTGGCCTTATCAAAATACGCACATCGTGATAGAGTACCATGGGAGTCCTTATGATAAAGGGTTGCTGCCAAGATGTGATGGATTTGTGAAGTAGGATTTTTAGACTTTAGACAAGATGCAAGATTATGATGGATGATGGTAGGTGTGGATGGACAATTTGGTGTTTTGGATGTAGCAATTTTTATTTTCCAAACTTGGGATAGTGGATGATGGAGTTTGGAATTTTGATTAGGATAGTGTTTGGAACCAACATTTTTATATGCCTTTCTTGATGACCATTTTAAAGGAGGTGGACATTTACTATATGTGGGAGTCCTCTTTTCTTGTGGCTCCATATTTTGATTGAATTTTGGATTTGAAATATTTTATTTGTTTGATCCATTTTTCTTTGGGATCCATTTTAACTTCATTTGTCCACTTGAATTTTTGTTTGATTCAATGGCCTTTGACATTTAATTTTGAATTTTGGATTTATAATAATTTTCTTTTTGTTGGTTCCAAATGGAAGATTTATTCATGTTGGAATAATGGTTTATGGTGTGGATGGAAGGAGTGTTGGCAACAACCTTATGACAAGGACTACTCATGGCCCCCATTTTAATGTTTATATCAGATAAAGTTGCCCCCAATATCAAGGAGGTACCACTAACATCATTTGATTCTCTGATTGAAGAATAACCAAGACCTTGATGTCTAGGATTTGTATAAAATTGTATTGGTTCTATAATGCCTTGCTCATGTAGACCTAGTCCTCTTCCTTGATACTGCATGCTCTGATAGATTTTGTTTCCGATGAGGTATTTTTTATTTTGAAAACAAGATGCTAACCCATCATTTTGTATGTGGAAATTGTTACTTGGAATCTCCTCATCTACAAGAAATCCTGCTTTGACAAAGGTGGATGCTCCTAATTGATAGGATGTTTTGGATTTATCATTCATCATGCTTGTTTCTTCTCGATCATTTCGGATATCAATTTGATTTGTTGTAGATTTTGTATCTTCTTCTTTGACTTGATCCATAGTAGCTTCTTTGTGTTCTCCTTTGAATTGATCAATAGTAGTTGCTTTATGCTCTTCTTTGATGTTATCCATATCATTGATTTGATTATCTATGTGTCCAAAGGAGGCAAGTGTCTCATTTTGGGAAATGGAGGTGTTTTGTGTTTCGATGGGATCATCTTCGAATGTTTGATCACGAATGGCATAAAGGTCAATAAGAGGATCATTTTGGATTTCTTGTTCAATGGTAGGATCTTGCTCAAAAATAGGTGTATCTTGGAAAACATGGTTGTGAATAGACTCTTGAACAAGGATAGGTGTATTTTGGATGCCATGATTATCTAGAAGGACTTCTTGGATGGACTTAAGGATGGGATCATGAGATGGACTGCTTCGATCTTGATATGAAAGTGAAGTTGTGATGTCATGCTTTGGACTTTCTTTTTGACATGTATCCTCAAGTTTAGACAATGAAATTTTATTTTGCTCAAGGATATAATTTTCTTTGATAGATCCAAGATTTTGACATGGCAATAATGAAGCTTCAATAGCAAGATGTTTTTCGGTATTGGTAGGCAATGGAGGACATGATGGTGACAAATGGTTGGATGGTGTAGGATCAACAATGTGATTGGATTTCCTAAGTGTGTTTTCATTTAGGAGTTGAACAAGTTCCTTTGCTAGTTGTCCTTGGAGAGTATAAATTAATGTGCTTTTATTGGATGGTATTGTAGTTTGGGATGGAGTGGATGACAATGGATTAGAATAAGATGCGGAGGATTGGAATGGACTAGTGGATGATGGATTATGATAGGATGTGGATGATTGGAATGGACTAGTGGAAGGTTGGTTTCCCTTGTCAAAGTTAGGATAGGGATGACTAATGGACATTTGTTGTGGATCAATGGCATGGATTGTGCTAAGGGAATCTTGATAGTGAATGTAGATGGATGAACGACTGAAGCTTATGGATTGTTGGTAAGAAGGGTATGTAAGTGGTTGGTATTGACAATTGAGGATTGATTGGTATTCAGTTTGACTACGAAGAAGATCAAGGTAAAGTGAAGACATGGTCATGAATTTGTATTATGATGGATAAGGAAAACTTAGTGAGGACCATAAAAAACTTGTGACCTTTGGATGACAATGCAAAGTGCCAATGCAAAATGGATATGAAACTATGCTATTTTTTTTGTGATTTTCAAGGATATAAGGATGCAAAGTGCTAATGTACCTAAGACCAAGATTAAGGAATGGTGGAATGATAATGACCCTATTACCAAGGATATGATATGAAAGGATGAACCTATGGTTGAATGCAACCTAAAGATGTCACTAATGGAATATTTGAGCAATTTTTATTTTTTTTTGGTTTTCGATAGAGGTTGTTTGATATCAAATTAGACAAGTTTGGTCTTGTGTTTTAGACTGCAAAATTTGGAATTGTTTCAAGTTGAATGTGTGTGTTTCCAGATTTGTGAAAGATGTTTATCAGTCTCAATGTCTTAAAAAAACACTTGGCAAACACAATATCTTGTCTTTGAAAATTTGAAAACATGCACAATGAAGACAAGCACAACCCTAGGTTAAGCAAGGACAATATTTGCTAGATTCCACATGGGTTTCCCCAACCGCACTTATTCTTAGCATGTGAATCGAGAAGCTTGGCCGCACGGGCTCCCCCTTACAATGCACTCACTTCTCAGGCCAACCAAGCTTCCAACCCCCATAAAACTCCCATGGTAGGTTGATCACCTTTACTAAGAATTGCGAGAATGTGGATTCCTTCACAACGACCATTGTTGCAATAGCAAATAGAAGGATTTTGGCAACTACACAAAGTTTTTAGTTTGGGACCCCCGTTCGAGTGGCCATACATGGGGTACAAGATTAAGCTCCATTTAGGAGGCACTCCAGCCTGAAGAGGTTACGCTCAACAGGGTTTTGGGGAGTACTACTTGGTCCGTATGACACATCTGCACTTGTAATCCTAGGTTTTCTCTTAGGATTCACATTTATATACCGGTCGGGGGAAGCTTGGCCAAAAAGCTCTGTTGCCGGTCTGAGTCACCTTGGGGTGAGTACTTTTTCCCACCAAGGAAGGCCCAAGTTCTAGAGGCAATAACCGTTTCTCTTACACCCAGGATCGCATAAATGCGCAAGGGGAGAGGATACTTCGATTATTGCATCAAAGGGTAACACAAAATTGAAGACACTTATAAATTTTAATTACCGAATGATAATGTGAGGACACACAAGACACTTTGTTCATTTTAAAAATTTAACTTCATGTGAAACAAACAAAGTTCATTTTAAGCTAATGACATGAAATGCACGTTCATTTTAACCATATGAGCGTGCATGCCATTTGTGTTCATTTTAATCCCATGAAATGAAATGCATGTTCATTTTAACCAATGCGTATGCATGCAATTTATTGTAGTTGTTGAAAACAAATAAAATTAATTATGTCTAAAGAAATGAAAAACTCGATTTTTGTTTTTAAAGAAACAATTTTGAGACTCCCTCCAAGCTGTGCCACATGCTAAAAACAAGAGATTAGTAACTAAAAAAAAATGACAACAGCAAATTAAAATGACCACAACTTTCTCAAAATTTAACGAAATTTCAAATCGTTTATATCTATGGAAAGCTAAAACTCAAACCTTCAAAACCCAGAAATTATTTTTCCAAGATTTTACATGAAAAAATGTTATAGGCAAAAGAAAACGCGGGTTTTAACAGCTAAACTAAAAAAAGGCAAATACTAAAATAGCCATAACTTTATCAAATCTTAACAAAATTTTAAATCGTTTGAAGTTTCACAAAGCTAAAAACGAGGGCTACAAAACTCAGATGATCATTTTTAAAGAATTTATGTGCCTATTTTTCTGTGCTCAAAAGAAGATGACGGGATCTCGTATGAATTCTTGGTTGTAATCTGCAAAACAACCAAGCAAACAAGAAAACAAACAAATTTTTTTTTTTGCAATATTATTCGATTCACGTCGGGTTCACCAATGTAAGATGGGGAAAATAAAAAAGAATAGATAAAGTGATAGCCAACACTTCTAAACTATTATCCCAATCTAAACAAGAGAATACAAACAAAGAGAGCAATCAAAATGAAAGCAAATGAAATAAAGCACTCCCCTTTGAAGTTGATTATTTTTCTTGTCTCTCATATTTCTTCTTATGCCAATATTGCCCTCAGATTTGTTGTTGAAGTTGTGCAAATACCTGCAAATAGTAAGCAAGAAATTTGGAGATAATTAGCTGTTCCATTGAAAATGGAGGCGAAGGGTTGCTTTTATAGACAACCATTCAAATGGACGGATGAGATTGATCTTCTAGAAAGATTCTAAGATCAACGGATGATGATTCATGAGAGGGAAGTTACGAAATGGATGGCCAAGATCGAGTTTCGAAAAAGATGCCAAGATCTACGGTTGAGAATTGATGCAACCAGAATATGCCATGCATGGAAAAGATATGACGCCGATGGCTATGACGCCTGACGGCTATGACAGACATGCAGGACATGCAGACTATGACATGAAATAATGACAGGGGATTTTTGACCAAAATAGAGGGATAAATAATTTATTTTAAATTATTTATTCGAAAATGGAAGAGGATGACAAGTGGCAAATAAATAATTTATTTTAAATTATTTATTTGGAGGAAATGAAAAAAGAGATTTAATTAAATCCATAAATTTAATTAAAAGAAGAAATAGAAATTGAATATGGATAATGATTTGGATCAATTATTTAAAGGAGAAGAAAGACACATAAATAAATAATTTCGTCAATTATTTAATTATAGAAGAATAAAAGGTCAAATAATAATTATTATCTGACTATGGACATGTGATGAAATATAAATAATTAAATAAATAATGATTTATCTAATTATTGAAGAAAGGGGTATTAGTGACGCAATAAATTTATTTTAATTGATGATGATAGAATAAATATTAGAAAGTGAATTAATTAAATAATTAAAAAATCATTTAATTAATAAAGGAATATGATCAAGAATAAAATTATTTAATTATTAGAGGATGATGACTAAGGAAAAATGTTGCTTGAAGACTTTATGACATTTTTCAGTGTCTACACCTCCAATTCAAGTTGAGGATAATGTTAGTAAATAGTTACTTCTTCGAGCTCAAAAGAGCTTACCCTGGTGAGTCTTGGGAATGAGGCTTGTGAAACTAACAGATAAAAAGGTATGCGGTAATGTAAAACTTAGAAGTTGAAAGAATATCAATCATTTTTTCATGGATGGTGTCACTGATAAGTTGAGCCCAATGAATTTTATTCTTATTGGGAGAATTGATGATATCAATAAATCTAAGCATCCATGGGTAAAATTCTTTGGCATTCTAATATTCGAAGACTTGGCTCAATACTACAATCATGTCCTTGACATTTTTATATTCACTCATGTGGTGTATCTTTACCAATTTAGTAGCCACCTTTCTAGGATTCTCCAACAAGTAGCTATTTATGTAATTCAAACTACCAATGGTAATAAATGCTAGAGATACATTCCAGAGAGCAATGGAATATGATTTTAAAGAACTAGTTGGTAAATGTATTATCATATATATGGATGACCTCACATATTTCTCAAAGAACAAGGGAGATAACATAAATGACCTTAGAAGAGTTGCAAAAATGCAAAAATTATGGCATTTCATTGAATCTTAAGAAATGTATATTCAAAGTGACAGAAGGTAAGCTATTGGGATGCATTATATCCAAAAGAAGTATCTCCATTGACTAATACCTTGAGTTAATGTGTTGATGAAGCTACACCCTCCAAGGAGTAAAAAGGAATTGAATTCCTACTTTGGTAAAATCAGCTTTGTTCATATATTTATCATTGGATTTGCTAAAATAGTACAGCCATTGAATGCTATGTTGAAGAAAGATACATAGACTGAATGGAATTTGAAAGCTAAGGTTTCTTTTGAGAGAATCAAGGGAGAAATTGTTGAAGCACTGGTATTGATAAGTGCAAATTATACTAAACCATTCTTCATTTACTCCTTCACCTCAAATCACACTTGCATAGATGTGTTGATGCAAAGAGGGGAGATGAAAGAGGAAAGAATCATTGCATTCATGCATTCTCCTTTCAAATATGTGGAGTTAATATACATGGATGTGGAGAAGTATGCCTTCACATTGGTCAAAGTATCGAGAAAATTTAGGCATTACCGTGTTGCCAAAAAGTGTAGCCTTGACACATTTTCACTCATTTGGGCATTTTTCCTTGGATTTTGGCCTTGTTTTTCTTTGATCTAATGTTGTAATGTGGCCCACATTCACACTAGGCCTTGAATTCTTTAAAATCAACAATAACCTAACAGTGTTTTACAAAGGTGTTGTGAAGTGTTGTAACCCATCTTCCAACTTTTCTAGGACCCTTTCAACACAATTCACCTAAAAAACCCCTTTTTACCTCTTTCCAAGCCTTGTGCTAAAGTGTTGTAAGGTGTTGTAATACATTTTCACACTTTCCTAGGCTTGTCAACAAAAAATTCACCCTTCCTTATGTTAAATTTGCCCCTTAATGCACTTTTGGGCCCGACTTAAGTGTGCTTCAGGAGACAAGCTTGATAATCATCATTTAGGACCACTTAATTCCTGACCACCACTTGAATTTGTCTAGGTGGACTAGGTCACAACCTTGGGTGACCTAGTCCCTTTTGACATAAAATTCAAAATTAAAACAAAAATCTAATAGGAATTTTCCTCCAAAACCCTAGGGTCGGCCTATTATGTGTTGTTTTTGGGAAATTAGGGCATAGCTTGTACAAATAAAGGTTTTCATCCTCATTTCACCCCCCCTAACATCATTTTCATCTTCACAAGAACTCAATCTTCTCAAGAAAGCATTCAAGCACAAGGAACTTCAAGCAACCTCCATTGGAGTTGGTTCTTTCATGTTGCAGACATCTTCAACAAGGGTTTGGTGAGTGTTCACATTTTTTTATCATTCCATCATCTTTCCCTTTCATTTTTCTATTTTAGTTGGGTTTGATTACCTTCATGGGGTTTGACTAAGGCAAACCCATAATATCTAACCCTAACCCTTTC
>CM021110.1:424241749-424275668 GCA_007115665.2 Sequoiadendron giganteum | reverse complement strand
GTGGGTTTTAGCATGCGCAATTAATCTTCCAATCAATTGTTCAATCTCTCTTTTGTTGTTTTCAATTTGATTTAAGATATTTTCTTGGGTTCCTTTTGGATTCCTATGAACTGAAGGTGGGGTTTGAGGTTGTTCTTGTTCGGGAGGCTCTTTGTGAGGGGGTGATTGTGAATTTTCAATGTTTTGATGTGGAGATTGATTTCCTAGAAATTTTTTAAAAAGTTTTTAAAAAAAAACCTATTTCAATCTAAATTCTAATTCTAATTCAAAATGAAAACAATAGAAATACATACCTCTTTGATTTCTTGGCGGCATCCTCACAAAGAATTACTATAAGAAAAATTCAATCTCCTTTTGGTGAGTGTAAGTTGGAAGAGAAAGAAATGGAAGCTAGGGTTGCAAGTTGCAGAAAAAATGAGAAAAATGGCCTTTTTTTAAAAAGTTCTTTTGCATTTGACGAGCACCAAATTTAGCGCTTTCCAAATGTTTAACTTGTTTGGCAAGCACAAAATAGATAATTTCAGTTTTTTTCAACAAAGTGGCACCTTTTTTGTGTCACAGATTGGTGCACACACCCAAAATGGTAAATTAAGCAAGAAGAAGTTAGGTGGATGAAATGATAGATATGTGGAGAAATGTGGGAAAGGAGATGGGTTGGTATGGTAGAAGAAAATGAAAGATGAGGATGAGGAAGTAGGGCACAAATGACAAGGGAATTGGTGCAAATGGAGAAGTAAATGGCATATTTGAAGGTAGGTGGGTGCAATTGTGGCCTAAGTGGGCGCAATTGTAAGTGGGTGTAATTTCCTAGTAGATGGGAACAATTGTGCATTAAGTGGGTGGAATTGCATGATATATGGGCTCAATTGTTCCCTAGATGGGTGCAATTACATGGTTGGATGAGGAAATGGTTATTTGTTGATCGATGTCATATATTGGAATGTATGATACATGGAATGAAAGAAATAGAAATGAGCTCGATCGATAGAAATAGAGTGATGTAAATTTTGCTTTCTATTTTGTGTTATTTTTATCATTATAGAGTGTTTTACAGAAAATGGATATGTAAACCAAATTATGACAAACCAAGGTGACTTTGGTATCCTTTGTATTAACCTTGACATTGAAAAAAGAAGGATTATCCTCATTTGTACTAGGCATGATAGAACCTTGTTGGAATATGTGAGGGAGATGATCTTATAGCATGATACACCTATTGCAAAAATATATTAAATGACCTTATATGCAAAGGATTTTTTCAATGCTAAAATCCACTCTAACACACACAAAGAATGTGCATGCCTCAGTAGTGCATAAGAATATTCTACAAACATAGCATACAAAAGAAATGGAGTTTCCCTTTCTTGCTCCTCTAATCATTGTGAGATATCCTTGAGGAACATTGGTATAGGACAATAAGATAAATCAAGCAATAAAAAGACTCAAAGACCAAATAGATCAAGAACTATCAAAATTTATTGCCAAAAGTTATTTGCTTAAATTGGATAATTCTTATTGTTGGATAAGATGTATAAAGTATACTTGGATAAAAATCCACATAACATATTAAATCAATAAATATCATAATTTCTTACTTGAATGTCATGTCCAAATAGTATAAGGTATGATTTTTTGGACAAGATGTATAAAGTTGACTTGGCAATAGATCAATAGGTTGTAGACAGTTTATCAAGAGTCTTTAATTATCATTTCTTCATGAATGTTTGATGTCTTTGGGTATTACATAGTTTTTTCTTGCTTGAATGCCATGTCCAGACAATAGAAATTAATTATGGATATTATGAGATGATGTTGTGATTTGGATTTTTTTGGAAATTTTCAAAAAAAAATTGAATTTTTTGCATGTTTTAGATTTTTTGATGTTTTTTGGAAATTTTTGAATTGCGATGATAGTGATGGGGATGAATAATGAAGATAAATGGATGTGTAGGGATATCAAATACCTCTTGAAATATTTTCACTATCTAAGTTGAAGTTGATCGAATCGATTGATTCATTGATGATAGTGATAGCATTGTTGATATAGTAACAATGTGAGGATAGTGTTGTTAAGATAGGAAGAAAACAATGATATTATTGTTGAGATAGGAATAAGATGATTATAGGGAAGGGTAGATACCGATCATGATTGATTGGATAAGATGAATCAATATTTATAGCCAAGATAGGAATGAATTTTTTTAGATAGTTTGATAACCCATTAGAGTGTAGGTGAGATGTGATTGATGAGGATATGTTTGGATTGATATTGATGGAGGAAATTGATGGAAAATTTTATTCATGAGATGTTATAAAATTATTGAAAGTGTTTTTTCTTTTTTTTTGCGAGATATTTTATTTTTTATGATTTTTGGAAGGTATCTAGATCACAAAGTGAGCTAGAAAATATATATCAAGATTTGTTCCAAAGAAGGATGTAACCACCTACCCCCAATGTTTAGTAAAGTATGGAAGACTATGAGTGGATGAATGAACTAGTGCGATGGAAATGGGTATGTGAAGTATAGGCATTATGAAAATGGATCTAGGATAAGAGATTTTACTTCCAAGGACTATCTCATAATAGGATAACATGGTTGACCCAAGCTAGTTATTCAGATAGTGCTATGTAGGTGATGGTATGAGATGGGATAGTATATGGTCAATGGAACAACCATGTCAAGAGTTTTCTAAAAGTATGTTTTGAAGTATATGCCCCAAGTCTTTATCAAGATCAAGATGAATAGGGAAGATAAATGCAAGTGGAATGGATTGGATGGATAGTGATGTTAGGATAAATTGGAATGATGTATGAGATAAGATTCTCCCGACTAGAATGGTACACATATATAATTTATTTTTATACATGACACTTATTTTCCAAGTTTTCATCATGGTACTTTGTCAAAGCGCCATAAGAATGGTTTTCACTATTGTACAGATTATTTATCTTTACATTTTTTAATGATCATCAACTATGTGGGACCACCTAGTGGTGTTGATAGAGATGTTGATGTCATCATGTTCCAATAATATCTTGACTTGGGGAGTTTCTTTTCCAAGATAAGGGCACTTGTATATAGCCCAAGAATGTCATTGTGATCATTTTTGATACTAGAGTTGGCTCTATCTAAATGCACACATCATTATAGAGTGCCATTAAGATTCCTTATGATAAAGTGTTATTGTCGAGACATGGTGAATGTGTGATTTTGGTGGGGGATGTGAGATGTGGATGAATTACTCAATAGTTTAGATGTAGGATTTTTTATTTTCCAAAAATGGGATGGTGGATGATGGAGTGTGGATGTGATATTTTGAGTATATTTGGGACCAATGACTACACATTTTGTGTGTTGGTATTGAAGTTTGATTTGAAGTAGGTGAACAATTTTTATAGATGGAAGGCCCTTTTAAGATGCCTCCATAATTTCATTGAATTTTGTATTTTGATTTGGATTAGATGCTTTGCATGATCCAATTTTCCTTGGGGTCCATTTTGACTGTATGTGTCCACTTTTATTTTTAAATTTATTAACTTCAATGGCTTGACTTTGACCTTTGTCTTTATAAATATTTTTCTTTAGTTGGTCCCAATTAGTGGATTGGAGGATTTGGGAATGACAGTCTATGATGTGAATTGGAGGTGTAAGAATGGGAAAAATCAAATAGATTTAGATAAAGTGACAGCCAACACTTCTAAACTATTATCCCAATCTAAACAAAGAATACAAACAAAGAGAGCAATCAAAATGAAAGCAAATGAAATAAAACACTCCCCTTTGAAGTTGATTCTTTCTCCTGTCTCTCCTATTTCTTCTTATGCCAATATTGCCCTCAGATTTGTTGATGAAGTTGTGCAAATACCTGCAAATAGTAAACAAGAAAGTTGGAGATAATAACTGTTCCCTTGAAAATGGAGGGGAAGGGTTTCTTTTATAGACAACCATTCGAATGGACGGACGAGATTGATCTTCCAGAAAGATTCTAAGATCAACGGATGAGGATTCATGAGAGGGAAGTTACGAAATGGATGGCCAAGATCGAGTTTCTAGAAAGATGCCAAGATCTACGGTTGAGAATTGATGCAACCAGAATATGCCATGCATGGAAAAGATATGACGCCGATGGCTATGGCGCCTGATGGCTATGACAGACATGCAGGACATGCAGACTATGACATGATATAATGACAGGGGATCTTTGACCAAAATAGAGGGATAAATAATTTATTTTAAATTATTTATTCAAAAATGGAAGAGGATGACAAGTGGCAAATAAATAATTTATTTTAAATTATTTATTCAAAAATGGAGGAGAAGGACAAGTGGCAAATAAATCATTTATTTTAAATCATTTATTTGGAGGAAATGAAAAAGGAGATTTAATTAAATTCATAAATTTAATTAAAGGAGGAGATATAAATTAAATATGGATAATTGATTAGGATCAATTATTTAAAGGAGAAGAATGACACATAATTAAATAATTTCATTAATTATTTAATTATAGAAAAATAAAAGGTCAAATAATTATTATTATTTGACTATAGACATGTGATAAAAGATAAATAATTAAATAAATAATGATTTATTTAATTATTGAAGAAAGGGGAATTAGTGATGCAATTAAATAATTTTAATTGATCAAGATAGAAATGAGAAGGTGAATCAATTAAATAATTAAAAACTATTTAATTAATAAAGGAATATGATCGAACATAATTGAATAATTAAAATTATAAAATTATTGAAAGATGATGACTAGGAAAATGATGCTCATAGACTTAGGACATTTTTCAGTGTCTACATTTTGCCCCTCTTTGACATAATGTAGTTCATCGCATTGTGTCAAAGAAATTTAATTCTGAAATATGCCCCAATGTAAAGAGAAAGGGGAAGGATGACCAAGAGGGTTGTGGTATGCCCCCTCGAGAGGACATGCAGGTTCAAAGAACAGGAATGTGCTCTCGAAATGGAAGAGAAGACTAGAGGATGAAAGATGGAAGAAATGTTAGCATGAAGGAGAAGGGATGTTAGCGTGAAAAGGGGAAAGAAGATAGACATGAAATGATAAGGGAACCAACTTTCACGCTTACGTTGTTATATTTATCATCATTGGGCATCAAAAATGTCACAAATGGACCACAAACACCATGGTATGACATAAACCAAAGTGTGCAAGGTGACCATTTGGAAGAGACAAACAATCAAAAAAGACAAGGAATGCCCCAACTCATACTAAGAACCCGATTGTCCCAGTCTTTTTGCCAAGACAAACCACAGGCAGCAAACAAAGAAAAGAGGCCATGATCCATCATCGTCCCTCTAAATCCATTGATAGGAAATCCTCGAGGAGGCTAGTAACATGACCCAAAACCAATCAAAAAGATAAGAAAATCAAGACCAACAAAGTGTTTTCCAAGAGAGTGTTTTCCAGTGATAATGATGATTGTTTGGTTGGTTGATTAGGTTGACCAAGATGACCGAGCTGATTGATAGGTTGATAAGGATCGATAAAGTGATTTAATTGACCACACCTAGCCTCAGGAAGGACACATCCTGATGAAGGCAAGATTGATTGACCAAGCTGATAAAATTGAGTGGTGTGACAAAGGTGATTGATAATGATAATGCCTGGTTTCAAGAAGGACACAAATTGATTGAAAAAGTTGACAAGATTGTTTGATTATTTGAAAAAGATTGATGAATATGACCAAGTGATGTGACGATACCCAACCACAAGGACACATCCTGTTTAGGTAGAGGACACATCTGATAAAGTTGACCAAGTGACAAGTGTTGACATGACACCTAACTGCAAGGACACATCCTGCTTAAGGTAAATGACAAGGTTGAGAAAGTCTAATCCTAGGAAGGATGTATCCTGATAAAAGACAAGAGATAATACCGAATGAGACAAACGACATAATGCCCCATTCTGATATAAGACTAGTGACTTGATTGAGTTGATGATAAGATAAGTGATTGATGAAATATTTAATTTGTTTGTTGTTTCTTGAAGTAGTTTGAATGATGATTGCTTTCAGACCAAGGACGCGACCCAACTTGATGAACCCTAAAGGACTTGACCTAGGGGGCCTCGGGGGCTCATCAATAGATGGCCTTGCCTACGTAGCAGTGCATAGAGACCTCATAGTTTGACACAACTTGACTTTGTCTTATTCGATAAAATACTGGGTCATGATGTTATTTGGACAACCTAAAGGGACTGACCTAATGCCTCAGGGGCTCATTTAAGATGAGCCTTGCCTATGTAGCAAACACGTAGAGGCAACGTAGTTCGACCACTCTAACAAAACCGATTCAGACTCTAACCTAGAGTCAGACTCTATTTTTTAGGAGTTTTGAATTTTTCTGATGTTTTTAGATTTTGAGGATTTTATGACTTTTTGGATTTTGAAATGTTTTGATTTTTTTGGATTTTTTAGGACATTTTATGGTTTTTTGGATTTTTCAAGACATTTTATGATTTCTATGATTTTTTTCAGGATATTTTATGATTTTTATGATTTTAAAAGTTTTGAAGGGTCGATACCATGTATTATTTACCATGATGATGTAAGTCAAGGAAATGCTCCCAGTCAGGTATAGGAACAACTTATTATGCGCGGGGGGAAGGGGCGAATGTGACAGGTGGATATGAAAGCGAAGGATGCTAAATTTCGGTGATCTTCAGACTGTGGGAAGGATGACAAAGCTTTATTATGAATGAATGAGACTTTATTATGGATGATAACTATAGTGATCATGAAAAATGCATGTGAAAGATACCCACAATCAACCAGGAAGACATGTACACGAATCCAAGGGCAAACATGATCTTGCCCCTAGTCAAGCTGAAAACCAATTGATAGGCGATGATGATGATGATGAGAATGTTGTTTGATAGGGGAAGGACACATCCCGAAACAACATGAGGATGATGATTATGTGACCAAAGGATCAAAGTTTGCAACAAGGCTAGGAACAAATTTGAGGAATGTTTTGGATGATGTGCTAGGTTACATAGCAAGATTGTATGGATTAGACTCATTGCATTTGGAATGACTAACCCTAGGACCAGATGGGATTATGGAGGGCACTTGGATAAGTGAGTTATAATCTTTAAACCAATAACAAGGGAAACCAAGTCCAACAATAGGTATGAAGAGATAATGGATTGCTTTTGGCAAAGGATAAGAGACATGAGGATTATTGGATGGAAGAATTAGGATATGATCTCCAAGGACTATTTTGCATAGGAACAATGTGTTTTCTCCAAGATATGGGTTTGGATAAATTCTATGAAGGAAATGACATGATATTTCATGGGTAGTGTATGACCAAAGGATAGACATGTCCAAAACTTTTCCAAAGCATGATTTATGTTTGTACCCCGTTTCTTATCAAGATCAAGGTAGGCGGGAAAATGGATGGAAATGATATGGATTGGATAGATAGATGGAAATGCTATGAGAAAAGCATGGGAGATGAGACAACTGGCCCCCAAGTGTAATAATCCACATAGATAATTTCTCTTACACATGATGCCTGTTTGCCAGGTTTTCACCATGGTACGTATCCAAAACGCCATAAATATGGTTTTCACTATTGGACGAAATTTTTCTCTCTACTATTTTTTTTTCTTTCATTTTGATGATGTCACACAAGACACCTGCTTGCCAGGTTTTCATCAAGATTACATATTTTTTGAATTTTTATATCGATTTGATAGTTTGGATGACTGTTGATTGTTCTGAATCTTTTAATGGTGTTGATGTAGATACTGGTGCCATGATATGCCAATAGTGACCTTTATGGAGTAATTGTCTTGTCAAGATCATATTACTTGCATACAATTGATCAATGTCATTGTGATCCTCTCTGATACTAGTGTTGGCCTTATCAAAATACGCACATCGTGATAGAGTACCATGGGAGTCCTTATGATAAAGGGTTGCTGCCAAGATGTGATGGATTTGTGAAGTAGGATTTTTAGACTTTAGACAAGATGCAAGATTATGATGGATGATGGTAGGTGTGGATGGACAATTTGGTGTTTTGGATGTAGCAATTTTTATTTTCCAAACTTGGGATAGTGGATGATGGAGTTTGGAATTTTGATTAGGATAGTGTTTGGAACCAACATTTTTATATGCCTTTCTTGATGACCATTTTAAAGGAGGTGGACATTTACTATATGTGGGAGTCCTCTTTTCTTGTGGCTCCATATTTTGATTGAATTTTGGATTTGAAATATTTTATTTGTTTGATCCATTTTTCTTTGGGATCCATTTTAACTTCATTTGTCCACTTGAATTTTTGTTTGATTCAATGGCCTTTGACATTTAATTTTGAATTTTGGATTTATAATAATTTTCTTTTTGTTGGTTCCAAATGGAAGATTTATTCATGTTGGAATAATGGTTTATGGTGTGGATGGAAGGAGTGTTGGCAACAACCTTATGACAAGGACTACTCATGGCCCCCATTTTAATGTTTATATCAGATAAAGTTGCCCCCAATATCAAGGAGGTACCACTAACATCATTTGATTCTCTGATTGAAGAATAACCAAGACCTTGATGTCTAGGATTTGTATAAAATTGTATTGGTTCTATAATGCCTTGCTCATGTAGACCTAGTCCTCTTCCTTGATACTGCATGCTCTGATAGATTTTGTTTCCGATGAGGTATTTTTTATTTTGAAAACAAGATGCTAACCCATCATTTTGTATGTGGAAATTGTTACTTGGAATCTCCTCATCTACAAGAAATCCTGCTTTGACAAAGGTGGATGCTCCTAATTGATAGGATGTTTTGGATTTATCATTCATCATGCTTGTTTCTTCTCGATCATTTCGGATATCAATTTGATTTGTTGTAGATTTTGTATCTTCTTCTTTGACTTGATCCATAGTAGCTTCTTTGTGTTCTCCTTTGAATTGATCAATAGTAGTTGCTTTATGCTCTTCTTTGATGTTATCCATATCATTGATTTGATTATCTATGTGTCCAAAGGAGGCAAGTGTCTCATTTTGGGAAATGGAGGTGTTTTGTGTTTCGATGGGATCATCTTCGAATGTTTGATCACGAATGGCATAAAGGTCAATAAGAGGATCATTTTGGATTTCTTGTTCAATGGTAGGATCTTGCTCAAAAATAGGTGTATCTTGGAAAACATGGTTGTGAATAGACTCTTGAACAAGGATAGGTGTATTTTGGATGCCATGATTATCTAGAAGGACTTCTTGGATGGACTTAAGGATGGGATCATGAGATGGACTGCTTCGATCTTGATATGAAAGTGAAGTTGTGATGTCATGCTTTGGACTTTCTTTTTGACATGTATCCTCAAGTTTAGACAATGAAATTTTATTTTGCTCAAGGATATAATTTTCTTTGATAGATCCAAGATTTTGACATGGCAATAATGAAGCTTCAATAGCAAGATGTTTTTCGGTATTGGTAGGCAATGGAGGACATGATGGTGACAAATGGTTGGATGGTGTAGGATCAACAATGTGATTGGATTTCCTAAGTGTGTTTTCATTTAGGAGTTGAACAAGTTCCTTTGCTAGTTGTCCTTGGAGAGTATAAATTAATGTGCTTTTATTGGATGGTATTGTAGTTTGGGATGGAGTGGATGACAATGGATTAGAATAAGATGCGGAGGATTGGAATGGACTAGTGGATGATGGATTATGATAGGATGTGGATGATTGGAATGGACTAGTGGAAGGTTGGTTTCCCTTGTCAAAGTTAGGATAGGGATGACTAATGGACATTTGTTGTGGATCAATGGCATGGATTGTGCTAAGGGAATCTTGATAGTGAATGTAGATGGATGAACGACTGAAGCTTATGGATTGTTGGTAAGAAGGGTATGTAAGTGGTTGGTATTGACAATTGAGGATTGATTGGTATTCAGTTTGACTACGAAGAAGATCAAGGTAAAGTGAAGACATGGTCATGAATTTGTATTATGATGGATAAGGAAAACTTAGTGAGGACCATAAAAAACTTGTGACCTTTGGATGACAATGCAAAGTGCCAATGCAAAATGGATATGAAACTATGCTATTTTTTTTGTGATTTTCAAGGATATAAGGATGCAAAGTGCTAATGTACCTAAGACCAAGATTAAGGAATGGTGGAATGATAATGACCCTATTACCAAGGATATGATATGAAAGGATGAACCTATGGTTGAATGCAACCTAAAGATGTCACTAATGGAATATTTGAGCAATTTTTATTTTTTTTTGGTTTTCGATAGAGGTTGTTTGATATCAAATTAGACAAGTTTGGTCTTGTGTTTTAGACTGCAAAATTTGGAATTGTTTCAAGTTGAATGTGTGTGTTTCCAGATTTGTGAAAGATGTTTATCAGTCTCAATGTCTTAAAAAAACACTTGGCAAACACAATATCTTGTCTTTGAAAATTTGAAAACATGCACAATGAAGACAAGCACAACCCTAGGTTAAGCAAGGACAATATTTGCTAGATTCCACATGGGTTTCCCCAACCGCACTTATTCTTAGCATGTGAATCGAGAAGCTTGGCCGCACGGGCTCCCCCTTACAATGCACTCACTTCTCAGGCCAACCAAGCTTCCAACCCCCATAAAACTCCCATGGTAGGTTGATCACCTTTACTAAGAATTGCGAGAATGTGGATTCCTTCACAACGACCATTGTTGCAATAGCAAATAGAAGGATTTTGGCAACTACACAAAGTTTTTAGTTTGGGACCCCCGTTCGAGTGGCCATACATGGGGTACAAGATTAAGCTCCATTTAGGAGGCACTCCAGCCTGAAGAGGTTACGCTCAACAGGGTTTTGGGGAGTACTACTTGGTCCGTATGACACATCTGCACTTGTAATCCTAGGTTTTCTCTTAGGATTCACATTTATATACCGGTCGGGGGAAGCTTGGCCAAAAAGCTCTGTTGCCGGTCTGAGTCACCTTGGGGTGAGTACTTTTTCCCACCAAGGAAGGCCCAAGTTCTAGAGGCAATAACCGTTTCTCTTACACCCAGGATCGCATAAATGCGCAAGGGGAGAGGATACTTCGATTATTGCATCAAAGGGTAACACAAAATTGAAGACACTTATAAATTTTAATTACCGAATGATAATGTGAGGACACACAAGACACTTTGTTCATTTTAAAAATTTAACTTCATGTGAAACAAACAAAGTTCATTTTAAGCTAATGACATGAAATGCACGTTCATTTTAACCATATGAGCGTGCATGCCATTTGTGTTCATTTTAATCCCATGAAATGAAATGCATGTTCATTTTAACCAATGCGTATGCATGCAATTTATTGTAGTTGTTGAAAACAAATAAAATTAATTATGTCTAAAGAAATGAAAAACTCGATTTTTGTTTTTAAAGAAACAATTTTGAGACTCCCTCCAAGCTGTGCCACATGCTAAAAACAAGAGATTAGTAACTAAAAAAAAATGACAACAGCAAATTAAAATGACCACAACTTTCTCAAAATTTAACGAAATTTCAAATCGTTTATATCTATGGAAAGCTAAAACTCAAACCTTCAAAACCCAGAAATTATTTTTCCAAGATTTTACATGAAAAAATGTTATAGGCAAAAGAAAACGCGGGTTTTAACAGCTAAACTAAAAAAAGGCAAATACTAAAATAGCCATAACTTTATCAAATCTTAACAAAATTTTAAATCGTTTGAAGTTTCACAAAGCTAAAAACGAGGGCTACAAAACTCAGATGATCATTTTTAAAGAATTTATGTGCCTATTTTTCTGTGCTCAAAAGAAGATGACGGGATCTCGTATGAATTCTTGGTTGTAATCTGCAAAACAACCAAGCAAACAAGAAAACAAACAAATTTTTTTTTTTGCAATATTATTCGATTCACGTCGGGTTCACCAATGTAAGATGGGGAAAATAAAAAAGAATAGATAAAGTGATAGCCAACACTTCTAAACTATTATCCCAATCTAAACAAGAGAATACAAACAAAGAGAGCAATCAAAATGAAAGCAAATGAAATAAAGCACTCCCCTTTGAAGTTGATTATTTTTCTTGTCTCTCATATTTCTTCTTATGCCAATATTGCCCTCAGATTTGTTGTTGAAGTTGTGCAAATACCTGCAAATAGTAAGCAAGAAATTTGGAGATAATTAGCTGTTCCATTGAAAATGGAGGCGAAGGGTTGCTTTTATAGACAACCATTCAAATGGACGGATGAGATTGATCTTCTAGAAAGATTCTAAGATCAACGGATGATGATTCATGAGAGGGAAGTTACGAAATGGATGGCCAAGATCGAGTTTCGAAAAAGATGCCAAGATCTACGGTTGAGAATTGATGCAACCAGAATATGCCATGCATGGAAAAGATATGACGCCGATGGCTATGACGCCTGACGGCTATGACAGACATGCAGGACATGCAGACTATGACATGAAATAATGACAGGGGATTTTTGACCAAAATAGAGGGATAAATAATTTATTTTAAATTATTTATTCGAAAATGGAAGAGGATGACAAGTGGCAAATAAATAATTTATTTTAAATTATTTATTTGGAGGAAATGAAAAAAGAGATTTAATTAAATCCATAAATTTAATTAAAAGAAGAAATAGAAATTGAATATGGATAATGATTTGGATCAATTATTTAAAGGAGAAGAAAGACACATAAATAAATAATTTCGTCAATTATTTAATTATAGAAGAATAAAAGGTCAAATAATAATTATTATCTGACTATGGACATGTGATGAAATATAAATAATTAAATAAATAATGATTTATCTAATTATTGAAGAAAGGGGTATTAGTGACGCAATAAATTTATTTTAATTGATGATGATAGAATAAATATTAGAAAGTGAATTAATTAAATAATTAAAAAATCATTTAATTAATAAAGGAATATGATCAAGAATAAAATTATTTAATTATTAGAGGATGATGACTAAGGAAAAATGTTGCTTGAAGACTTTATGACATTTTTCAGTGTCTACACCTCCAATTCAAGTTGAGGATAATGTTAGTAAATAGTTACTTCTTCGAGCTCAAAAGAGCTTACCCTGGTGAGTCTTGGGAATGAGGCTTGTGAAACTAACAGATAAAAAGGTATGCGGTAATGTAAAACTTAGAAGTTGAAAGAATATCAATCATTTTTTCATGGATGGTGTCACTGATAAGTTGAGCCCAATGAATTTTATTCTTATTGGGAGAATTGATGATATCAATAAATCTAAGCATCCATGGGTAAAATTCTTTGGCATTCTAATATTCGAAGACTTGGCTCAATACTACAATCATGTCCTTGACATTTTTATATTCACTCATGTGGTGTATCTTTACCAATTTAGTAGCCACCTTTCTAGGATTCTCCAACAAGTAGCTATTTATGTAATTCAAACTACCAATGGTAATAAATGCTAGAGATACATTCCAGAGAGCAATGGAATATGATTTTAAAGAACTAGTTGGTAAATGTATTATCATATATATGGATGACCTCACATATTTCTCAAAGAACAAGGGAGATAACATAAATGACCTTAGAAGAGTTGCAAAAATGCAAAAATTATGGCATTTCATTGAATCTTAAGAAATGTATATTCAAAGTGACAGAAGGTAAGCTATTGGGATGCATTATATCCAAAAGAAGTATCTCCATTGACTAATACCTTGAGTTAATGTGTTGATGAAGCTACACCCTCCAAGGAGTAAAAAGGAATTGAATTCCTACTTTGGTAAAATCAGCTTTGTTCATATATTTATCATTGGATTTGCTAAAATAGTACAGCCATTGAATGCTATGTTGAAGAAAGATACATAGACTGAATGGAATTTGAAAGCTAAGGTTTCTTTTGAGAGAATCAAGGGAGAAATTGTTGAAGCACTGGTATTGATAAGTGCAAATTATACTAAACCATTCTTCATTTACTCCTTCACCTCAAATCACACTTGCATAGATGTGTTGATGCAAAGAGGGGAGATGAAAGAGGAAAGAATCATTGCATTCATGCATTCTCCTTTCAAATATGTGGAGTTAATATACATGGATGTGGAGAAGTATGCCTTCACATTGGTCAAAGTATCGAGAAAATTTAGGCATTACCGTGTTGCCAAAAAGTGTAGCCTTGACACATTTTCACTCATTTGGGCATTTTTCCTTGGATTTTGGCCTTGTTTTTCTTTGATCTAATGTTGTAATGTGGCCCACATTCACACTAGGCCTTGAATTCTTTAAAATCAACAATAACCTAACAGTGTTTTACAAAGGTGTTGTGAAGTGTTGTAACCCATCTTCCAACTTTTCTAGGACCCTTTCAACACAATTCACCTAAAAAACCCCTTTTTACCTCTTTCCAAGCCTTGTGCTAAAGTGTTGTAAGGTGTTGTAATACATTTTCACACTTTCCTAGGCTTGTCAACAAAAAATTCACCCTTCCTTATGTTAAATTTGCCCCTTAATGCACTTTTGGGCCCGACTTAAGTGTGCTTCAGGAGACAAGCTTGATAATCATCATTTAGGACCACTTAATTCCTGACCACCACTTGAATTTGTCTAGGTGGACTAGGTCACAACCTTGGGTGACCTAGTCCCTTTTGACATAAAATTCAAAATTAAAACAAAAATCTAATAGGAATTTTCCTCCAAAACCCTAGGGTCGGCCTATTATGTGTTGTTTTTGGGAAATTAGGGCATAGCTTGTACAAATAAAGGTTTTCATCCTCATTTCACCCCCCCTAACATCATTTTCATCTTCACAAGAACTCAATCTTCTCAAGAAAGCATTCAAGCACAAGGAACTTCAAGCAACCTCCATTGGAGTTGGTTCTTTCATGTTGCAGACATCTTCAACAAGGGTTTGGTGAGTGTTCACATTTTTTTATCATTCCATCATCTTTCCCTTTCATTTTTCTATTTTAGTTGGGTTTGATTACCTTCATGGGGTTTGACTAAGGCAAACCCATAATATCTAACCCTAACCCTTTCCTTCTCTTTGCATGTGTTCTTTGCAGGTTGTATGAAGATTTTGCAAGGAGTAAAGTGTTGAAAAGGGTGCCATCATTCCATCTACATAAACTCTGTTGCAAGTATGGATGTGTTTGGTGGTGTTTTCATTAATTTTTTCATTGATGTCAACAAATATTTGTGTATTAACCAGCTACTTTTGAGAAAATTTAAGAAATAATGGAAGCAAAATTAAAAATGTGATCTTAGTGTGCTCCGATATTGTGGTCCAAATTTATTTTGTGTGATCACATGCCTATATGGATTTGTAGGTGTTTTCATAAGATTTAATGAATCATATATACCGAGTTTCAACTTTTGAGTTGATGGAGAATAGAAGATATGTTCACCGGTGTGTGAACTGGTTTTTCCAAAACTATTTGTTTGGGGACTAGGAGAAATGTTTTGGCTCCACAAAATTCTAATATTTGGTTTTAGATCTTGTGGAACTAGGAGATGACTATTTCTAGTGGTTTCTATGTTCTGACAAAATTTCTAGCGGTTTGGTGCTCCAGAGCTCATGTGTTTTACTGGCTGGTCCGATTGGACTGATGAAGATTTCTCTAAATATGAAGCTGGTTGTAATTGTTGTGGATGTATCTAAGATGTTCTCAGAGGTGGTTAAATGATGCGTGAAGCATGTTGAGTGATTCACATATGATTATCTTGCTGGAGATGTGCGCACCTCAAAGATCATCAGTGTTTTCATTAGGTTTGGCTGACCTCATGTCTACACATTACATTTGGATTTTGCATCGAGTTGAGAAAGTGTGTGCAAGCTTCAAGATGTTATTTAGGTCCTAGATTAAATAAGTAATTGGTTCTTTCCCATTCTTATCCACTACGGGAATGTTGAGTAGCCAACCTAGTTTGAATTTGTAAATGAAATTGTATAGCTAACCTTGGAGAATGTTCCTGAGGTTGAAGATGGTATAAAAGCAAGTTAGGTTGTAGAGAAATTGATATCCATCCATCCACAAATTGGATAAGTGAGTGAAGTGTATGAAAAAGTGCGAAAAGAAGAAAGTGGAAGAGCGAATTGAGGCAATAGTACTTTAAGGTGTTAGATTCCTGAAAGAAGTGAGCTGATGGTATCTACAATCTTCTGTTCAGGATGCAAATGTGTGGAACCCTAGTGGTGGATCTTCATTTATCTATTTTTTTCTTCTGTAGGTAGTGAGCCTCCTTTATGTACAATGAGTTCTTCTCAAGGCTCTGAGTCCTTAATCTAGGTAGTGAGACTTTGTATTTGGGTAGTGATCCCTCTAGTAGTGAGACTTTGTATCTAATATTACATTACTACTATATTGTGAGTTAATCCTCACCCTGGTATTTCCCTCATTGGTTTTTCCACATAAATCTAGTGTCTCTAGTGTTCTCTTTCTATTATTTTTATTTCTTGTTTACACTTAATAACATATTGAAGTTAAGGTGAAAAGATCAAGTTCATAATTAAAGAGATTTGATACAACTGATTCACGCCCCCCTCTCAGTTGTCTTGTGTATTTCAATAATTGGTATCAGAGCTTTGGTTCGTTAGTGAAAAGCTTAACTACTTGAGGTTGATCGGATGGCGCACTAGTTGTAGCTCCCTATATTTGATGGAGCTAATTATAGTGAAGATAAAGATGAATGTTTTTTTCTAGCCTTGGAAAATAAATTTGTACGTGCTAACCATGGAAGATGTGCAAAAGAACCTGGTCTAGAGTGTAAGAAGGATGAATCAGAAGGTACTTTGGTGATTGATTTTCATTCCAAATAAAATGAAGAATTTTGGGTGATTGATAGTGAATGTTCAAATCATATGACTAGAGATAAGTGTAAGTTTAATAAACTTGAGAAATTTGATGGAGGAATAATTATGTTTGGGGATGATTTTGGTGATAAGATTGTTGGAAAAGGAATAATTGGCTTTGATGGAAAACATAATACTGATGATGTTTATTATGTAAAGGGTTTAAGGCATAATCTCTTAAGTGTTCGACAAATGTGTAGCAAAGGTTTTAAGCTTGTGTTTCAGGATAGCATGTGTGAGATTAGGAAAGGATCCAGAATAGTGGTTGTAGCTGGAAGAAGAACTCATGGAAACATCTATCAAATTAAAAGTGGATATGGTCAGTGTTTTGTTTCTCAGATTAATGAGAGTTGGCTCTGGCACTGGAGGATGGGACATGTGAATTTTGACAATCTAGTTAGGATCAAATCTAGGGAAGTTGTCAGATATCTGCCTAGAATCATAAGGTCTGGTAGAGGTGGATAATTTACATCTAGTGAGTTCAATGCATTTAGTGAAGAACATGGCAGAAAAAGACATTATTTTGCTCCTAGAACTCCTCAATAGAATAGAGTTGTGGAAAGAAAGAACCAAACTGTTCAAGAGGCTGCCATAACTATGATGAAAGAAGCAGATGTTCCTAATGTGTATTGGAGAGAAGCAATCCACACTATTGTTTACATCCTTAATAGAGTTCAAATCAAAGGTAACCGTACTAAGACCCCTTATGAGTTATGGACTTATAATACTCCTATTGTAAAATACTTTAAGGTATCTGGAAGTAGATATTATATTGGAAGAGATGAAGAAAATCTTGTAAAGTTTGATGCTAGATGTGATGAAGGAATTTTCTTTGGATATTCAATTAACAATAAGGCTTACAGATGTTTTAATAAGAGGCTGAGGAAAATAATTGAAAGTACTAATGTAAAGGTTGATGAAGCTATGTATAGACTAGTGGAAATAACTGAAGTTGAACCTGATGAGCCAATAGTGTGAAAATACAACAAAAAGAAAAGGAAGAGAAAGAACAAAGTGATGAGCAGGAAGAAACCTCAGAACCTGCACCTAAGAATCCTAAATTTGTTTAGAAAAATCATCTGGAGGAATATATAATTGGATACAAAAGTGAAGGGGTGAAGATAAGAAGCAATGTGGTTGAGGTAAACTTGTGTTTAGTTTATAAGATAGAACCTAAGACTGTAAATGAAGCATGCGATGATGAAAGTTGGCTTAGAGAAATGAAAGATGAACTACAACAAATAGAGAACAATGAGACATGGGAGCTAGTCCCTAGACCTACAAACAAGAATGTAATTGGTTCAAAATGGGTATTCAGAAACAAGTTGAATGAATATGGTGAAGTAGTAAGAAATAAAGCAAGACTTATATGTAAAAGATATTCACAAGTTGAAAGAATAGATTTTAAAGAAACTTTTGCACTTGTAGCTAGAATGGAAGCTGTTGAAAAATGTGCCTCAATTTACTGGCTTGGACCTTTGTTAAAAGCATGATGGGTTTATGTCTCTATCTCTTTACCATGAAGTTCTCATTTGCTCATTTTTGATCATTGGTCGTAGAGAATCTATATGATCGGTGAGACTCTGAGGGTTGTGACAGCGATGGGATGACAATCGTGGAGTTGGAAGAATGTTGGTTTGCATTGTATTCATCGACGGTGCAGTCATTTATTGGTGGGAGGAAATGCTATGTCTGACCAATGTGGCGATGAAATGCATCAACGACTACAATTGGTTTCATCTGATGGTGGTGGCTATGTTCCACGACATCCTAAAGTAGGTACAACCAAAAACCTTTTCATTGAGTGGAATTGCTTCAGCGCTCGACACGTGGCAACTTGTTAAAGTGATAGGCGCAACAAAGAGAAGGTAGGCCCCGAGTAGCTTTATGCGAAGGGTCATCTGGCCATGGAAACTTGTCAGTGCCTTGGGATTTCCTTGGGGAATCTGGCGGATGCTGCTAGAGATTCCCCGAAGGAGCCCCAATGGCTTACACGTGGCATCCTCAAAAGCTTATTTTGAGTAGGCTCATGGGAATCTCGGATATTCCCTCCTGGATGCCTCAGAACCTCCTGAGTGGCAGACACGTGGCTTGTGGGACCTGATAGGTGTGGCGGTTGGTGTTTTGGCAATAGCATATTATTGACGGCCCGAAATGTGATGAAATGGTTAGTGATAGCAAAGGGATTTCAGAGCCCGATGATAGTTGATCAATCACTACTCGGTCAAGCAATAGAATGAATAGTAGTGTGAGGAATGGTGATTTTTCATTGGTTGGTTTTGCACTGTTGTTGTAAAATAAAATTTATTTCCGAAAGCTGGATTGGTGAAAAGTGATATATTATGCAATCATATGAGATCGGCTTTTGGTGGTTGGTAGAGCCCGAATTTAGTATTTTCTCTGCAACAAATTTATTGCGGGGTTGGCTTGATGCAAGATTGTAGGTGGATCCAATCTGAGATCGTTTTGGCATGTCGGTGACAGATGGAAATTAATGCACCCTAATTGGTGGTTGATGAGAGACTTGTAATAGTCGGTTTAGACAAGAAGTCGAACGATCTAAAAAAAATTAGAATACCGAGAGACTGTGAGTCTAGGGTTGATGAGTTTGTATTCATTGAATGTCGGAAAATTATTGTAACAGTGAGTGCATGAAAAATCAGGTGTTGTTGTGAGCTAACTATCTGAGAGTGAGGATTGTAACTTTGTATGTAATCTTTTGATTACTGTAATACAAAGTATCTTTCTCTTGGTGTGGTGGGTTTTTTCCCGAAAGGGTTTTCCCATGTAAATTTGGTGTTATCTCTGTAATCATTGTATTTTTGATACTCTTGTTACCTTGTATGTGTTCATCTTAAGTGTTTTAATGTTTTAAAACTGGTCTTTGCATCTCTCCTCTGTGGTTTTAGTGTTAGGAAATCATTTTCACACTGTTTCTTTTCCTTTCAAGTGGTATCAGAGCCTAACTAGTTGTGTTATCCTTGTTAGTAGGGTTGGTTTTTTGTGCTAATATTGTTCCAGTGGGAGTCTTGCAAAGTTAGGACCAATTTCTATCTAAGATGGTGAGTACATCAGGAAGAGTTGATATTGACAAATTCAATGGCGGAAACTTTGAGTTGTGGAAACTCAAAGTGGAAGACCTGTTAGTGGATAGAGACCTCTAGGTAGTAGTGTCTAGAACTATGCCACAAGCTATGAAATAGGAAGATTAGGATCTCACAGATAGAAAAATGAGAGGTCTGATAAGAATTTGTCTGGCCAATTCTATACTCCTAAATTTCCATGAGGAGAAGTCTGCAACTTCGTTATGGAAGAAGCTTGGCAATATTTATTAGGGAAAGTCTCTGGTAAATAATCTATTCTTGAGGAAGAAGTTGTACTCCTTGAATATGGAAGAAGGTGCATCTATTGCAGACCATCTGAACTCGTTGAATATGAGTTTTTCTTAGTTGGTGTTTGTGGGTGTGAAGATAGAGGAGGAGGATCATTGCATGCTCATGTTATGTTTGTTACCTGACACTTGGGATCATCTAGTGATGGCTATTGGAAGTATGATTTCTACTTTCAAGATGGAAGATGTGGTTGCTTCGTTGTTGTCTAAAGAGATACAAAGGAAGTCTTTTGAGATGGCCAAAGAGGCCCTTATTGTTTGAGGAAGATCGAAGGAGAAAAGCAAGAAGAAGGACAAGAAGTCCAAATCAAAATCAGTAGGGAGATCAAAGTTTCTTGGTAAAAATTCCAAGGTGAAATGCTGGAACTGTGGGCAGTATAGTCATATCTAAAAGGATTGTAAGGAGAAGAAGAATAAGAAGAGTAATACTTTTGATAATGACTCTTCTCAAAGTGATGCAGATGCCTTCATTACAACCTTGGCAACTCAGGTATCAAATGATGTATGGTTGGTTGACTCAGGTGCATCCTTTCACATGACGTCTCATAGAGAGTGGTTCACTAAGTACAAAAATTACGATGGTGGAAAGGTGTGCCTAGAAAGGTGTACCAACACTGGAGAATGTTGGCCGAGGTAGAGTCAAAATATAATTCCCTGACGAAAAAATGAAAGGGATTGGTGATGTACTACATATACCAGGTTTGGCTCGTAACTTACTCTCTGTTAGTAAGATGAATGATGGTGGTGTGGAAGTTTATTTCTCAAGTAAAGGATGTAAGATGGCTAGAGGCACTATAGTGCTAGCAAAGGGTGTACGTACTGGCACTTTGTACAAGCTGGATACACGTCCTATTCAATATAATGTCTCTGTGAATTCAAGAAAAACTAATCATTATGAGAAGGAGAAAGACACTTCTCTGGATGCAAATGTGATGGAGGTGAAACTCCCAATAGAGAAGACCATGCTTTGGCATCATAGACTCGGTCACATAGGTGAGAAAGGTTTAAAAACCTTGAAAAATAAAAATCTTATTGAAGGGCTTGTAGATTGTAATCTTGAGTTCAATTTCTGTGAACACTGCATTTATGGAAAGTAACAACGCGTTTCTTTTTCCTCGAGTTATCATAAATCTTCTGGTGTACTGGACTATGCTCATTATGATGTGTTTGGTCTAGTGAATGTTCCTTCATTATTGAAGTCTAGATATTATGTTTCTTTTATTGATGACTATTCGAGAAGGGAATTTATATACTTTCCTAAGAGTAAATAAGAAGTGTTCAGTCATTTTAAAGAGTTCAAAAACTTGGTTGAGAATCAGACTGGAATGAAAATCAAATGTTTGAGGATGGATAATGGCAGTGAGTTCTGTTCTACAAATTTTGATAGATATTGTAAAGACCATGGGTTTAAAAGGAATAAAACTACACCTTGTACTCCACAATAGAATGGAGTTGTTGAAAGGTTGAACAAGACGCTGATGGAAAAGGCAAGGAGTATGTTGAGCAGTTTTGGTCAGGAGCAGAAGTTATGGGCTGAGGCCGTGGTTACAACATGTTACTTGGTAAATAATTCTCTTTGCTCTGCTCTTGTTGATAAGATACCTTTGGAAGCGTGGTTTGGTAAGAAGCCCTCTTTGAGACATGTCTGTGTCTTTCGCTATGAGGCATATGCATATGTGCCAAATGAGAAAAGATATAAGTTGGAGAACAAGGCTGTTAAATGTATATTCATTGGCTATGGTGTTGGTGTGAAATAATACAAGCTTTGGAATCCTGTTTTTGAGAAGTTTTTGTATAGAAAAAGTGTAATATTTCATGAGTTGAAACCTTCTACATATGATCCACAACTAGAGACAGATCAAAGAGAAAAGAAGAATGATGCAATTGAGATTCCCCAAACTCCAGAAAAGGGAGAAATGCATGGTGTACCTGAAATTGAGGAGAGCTCTAGCAACTTTGAGAGTTCTGAAGATGAAGAACCACAACCTCAGCTAGTGAGAAGGTCTACACGTGAAAAATGACAACTTGATAGGTATGGTTTCTCTATGTTAGATTCAAACTGTGCCTATGCTTTAATTACTAGCATTGAGGAGCCTAGGATTGTTAAAGACACAATTAATATGCATGATGCAAATTCCTGGTTGGAAGCCATGATTGAAGAAATGGAATCATTGAAAAATAATGAAACCTGGGATTTGGTACCTTTGCTTGAAGGAAGAAAGTATGTTGGCTATAAATAAGTATTGAAGAAGAAGACTGGTCTTGAGGGTAGTGCTGAGAAGTATAAAGTGAGGTTGGTTGAAAAGGGGTATTCCCAGGTACAGGGAATTGATTATGGAGAAATATTTTCCCCTGTAGCTAAGCTGACATCTATCAAATTTCTGTTGTCACTTGCAGCCACGTATGACTTAGAGATCGAGTAGATGGATGTGAAAACAACATTTCTCCATGGAGAGTTGGAAGAATAAATTTGCATGTCCCAACCTGAGCACTTCGTTGAAAAAGGTAAAGAAAGCCTAGTCTGCAAGTTAAAGAAATCTTTGTATGGTTTGAAGCAATCTCCTAGAATGTGGTACCAAAAGTTTGACACCTTTGTGTTGTCTATGGGATTTGTGAGATCAAAATCTGATCATTATGTGATTATAAATCTGAAAATGGCCGTGTGCTTATTATTACCCTGTACTTGGATGATATGTTGGTCATAGGAAATAGTAAGTCTATGATTTCTAATCTTAAATCTTAGTTGTCTGCAAATTTTGAAATGAAAGATCTGGGTGCAACAAGGTATATTCTAGGGATGCAGATAACCTGGGAAAGAAAGGGAATAAAGCTTTTGGTCAGCCAAAGTAAGTACATCAACACTGTTCTAGAGAGATTTGATATGAGTGATTGCAAGAAGCTAGTTGTTCTAGTTATGTAGGGAATGATGCTATCTATTGAAGACTATCCAAAATCTACTAGTGAGATGGAGTACATGAACAACGTGCCTTATGTGGGTGTTGTCAATAGTTTAATGTATGCGATGGTATGTACAAGCTCAAACATTGCCCAAATAGTGGGAGTACTTAGTTGATTTATGAAAATCTAGGAAGGACGCATTGGGATGTTGTAAAGAGAGTATTTAGATATCCGAGAGGTACCTCATAATGTGCTCTGTGTTACCTTGGCAATTTGGTTGGATCACAGAGAAATCTTAGCATTCGTGGATATGTGGACTCTGATTGGGTAGGGGAAATTGACAACAATAGATCCACCAGTGGATATACTTTCATGTTAAATGGTGGTGCGATCAGTTGGATGAGCAAGCGACAGGCTATAGTCGCTTTGTCCACTACGAGAGTAGAATACATGGCATCAACTCACGCCTACAAAGAATTTGTTTGCCTAAGTCGTTTGTGTTCTAATATTGGTTTTGATGTAGGGAAGATTACTATTTTCTTTGGTAGTCAGAGTGCCATTTAATTAGCAAAAAATACAACTTTCCATGTTAGGACGAAACATATCGATGTGCAGTATCTCTTCATGAGAGATATGGTGAAGGATGGAGAGGTTTATTTAGAGAAGGTGGATACACTAAAGAATGTTGTTGATGCATTGACAAAGTCAGTGAGCATGGACAAGTTCAGATGGTGTGCAAGTTCGATGGGCCTTGGGGCCTATGATCATCAATAAATTCAAAGTCTGGAGGAAGCTAGTAAGTCTTTGTCAAGTGGGAGCTTGCTAGAAAATGTGCCTCAATTTACTGGATTGGACCTCTGTTAAAGGCGTGATGGGTTTATATCTCTATTGCTTTACCATAGAGTTCTCATTTGGCTTTTTTGATCATTGGTCACAGAGACTCTATCTAATTGGTGAGACTCTGAGGCTTGTCACAACGATGGGCCAACGGGCATGGATTTTTCAGAATGTTGGTTTGCATTGTCCTCATGGGTGGTGTAGTCATTTATTGGTGGGAGGAAATGCTAAGTCCCACCAATGTGGTGATGGCATGCATCAATGGCTGCAATTGGTTTCATCTAACGGTGTTGGCTATGTTCTGCGACATCCTAAAGTAGGTACAACTGAAAACCTTTTCGTCAAGCGGAATTACTTCAACGCTCGATGTGTGGTGGCTTGTTAAAGTGGTAGGTGCAGCAAAGAGAAGGTGAGCCCTGAGTTTCTTTATGTGAAGGGTCATCTGACCATCGACACTTGTCAATGCCTTGAGAGTTCCTTTGGGAATCTAGCGGATTCTGCTAGAGATTCCCCGAAGGAGCCCCAATGGCTTACATGCAACAGCCTCAGAAGCTCACTCTGGGTGGGCTCATGGGAATCTTGGAGATTCCCTCTTGGATGCCTCAGAACCTCCTGAGTGGAGGACATGTGGCTTGTGGGACCTGATAGGGCTGGCGGTCAGTGTTTTGGCGATAACAGATTATTGCCAGCCCAGAATGTGATGAAATGGTTAGCGATAGCGAAGGCATTTTAGATCCCTATGATAGTTGATCGATCACTGCTCGGTCAAGTAGCAAAATGAATAAAAGTGCGACACTTGGTGATTTTTCATTGGTTGTTTTTGCACCATTGTTGCAAATATACATTTATTTCCAGAAGCTAGACTGGTGAAAAGTGATATATCATGCAATCATATGAGATTGGATTTTGGCGGTTGGTAGAGCTGGAATTTAGTATTTTCTCTGTAACGAATTTATTGTAGGTGGATCCAATTTGAGATCGTTTTGGTGTGTCGGTGATGGATGGAAATTAATGCACCCTAATTGGTGGTTGATGAGAGACTTGTAATAGTCGGTTTAGTCAAGAAGTCGAACGATTTGAAAAAAATAGAATATTGAGAGACTGTGAGTCTAGGGTTGATGAGTTTGTATTCATTGAATGTCGAAAAATTATTGTAATAGTGAGTGCATGAAAAATAAAGTATCATTGTGAGCTAACTATTTGAGAATGAGGACTATAACTTTGTATGTAATCTTTTTCTTACTATAATACAAAGTGTTTTTCTCTTGGTGTGGTGGGTTTTTTACCAAAAGGGTTTTCCCACGTAAATTTGGTGTTATCTCTATAATCATTTTATTTTTGATACTCTTGTTACCATGTATCTGTTCATCTTAAGTTTTTTAATGTTTTAAAACTGGACTTTGCATGCCTCCTCTATGGTTTTAGTGTTAGGAAAGCATTTATGCACTGTTGCTTTTCCTTTCAGAAGCCATTTAGATGTTCTTGGCATTTTTACCTCATAAAGACTTCAAAGTATATCAGATGGATGTCAAATCTTCATTTCTGAATGGAGAATTGGAAGAAGAAGTGTATATGGAACAACCTAAAGGTTTTCAACTGTGAGACAAACTGGACATGGTTTGCAAACTAAAGAAGGCACTATACGAACTAGAGAAAGCTCCTAGAGCTTGGTATGCAAGACTAGATAAATACTTGACAAAGAAAGGATTCAAAAAAGGGTCCACATACAAAAATATTTACTTCAAGTTTGAGAAAGACAAGATCCTAATAGTTGTGGTGTATATTGATGACGTCATTTTTGGAGGAAATGAAGGTATGTGTAAGATGTTTGCTGAAGAGATGCAAAAAGAATTTGAAATGTCTATGATTGGTGAACTAAATTTATTCCTTGGACTTCAAGAAAATCAAACTAATAAAGGGATATTCATTTCACAGTCCAAGTGTGTTAAATAATTGCTAAAGAAGTTTGGAATGGATGACTCCAAACTGGTTTGTACCCTTATGGTAACTAGATGTAAGCTAAGTAAGGATGATGAATCTGCTAAAGTGATCAGAGCATCTACGAATCCATGATTGGTTGACTATTGTAACTTACTGCTACTAGACCTGACATTATGCATGTAGTATGTTTAGTTGTAATATTTTAAGTAGAATCGAAGGAAGGACATGTTACAGTTGTAATGAGGATATTCAAATATCTTAAAGGAAATCTAGACTATGGACTATGGTATCCGAAGGACAATGATTTCACATTAAATGCCTACACTGATGTAGATTGGGTTGGTTGTGTAGATGACTGAAAGAGTACAAGTGGTGGTGCATTCTTCCTTGGAGGAAGTTTAGTTTCATGGTTGAGCAAGAAACATGATTCAATTTCTTTATCCTCTGTAGAAGCAGAATATATTGCAGGAGCATCTTGCTATACATAGGTACTTTGGATGAAGCAAAATTTGATGGAAATAGGTATGGTAAGTGATGAGCCTATCTCTATATTTTGTGAAAATACATGTGCTATAAACATTTGAAAGAACCTAGTGATGCATTCTAGAATAAAACATATATCTATCAAGTATCACTTTTTGAGGGAGAAGGTATTGAGGAATGAAGTTAGACTTGAATATATACCTACCAAAGAACAAGTTGCAGACATATTCAATAAGGCCCTTCCAATGGATACTTTTGAGTATCTTAGAGGAAAGTTAGGGGTTATTGCCCCTCCTTTGAACTAAGTCCACATAAAGGTGCATTAGTCCAGTGGATTCATAGACTCTTTATCCTAGAATGATGATTGTGGTCTACTCCTAAGGGGGAGTAGTGAAGTGCATTGTTGCAATATTTGATTTGGGTGTACTCCTTAGGGGGAGTGAACAAAGCTTTATATGGAAATATATTTCCTTTTCCATTGATGTCAAAGGGGGAGAAAGAATCATGTGAAAATTTTATGCTTGACAGGTTGTCGCTTCTGAAAAATCATGTATGTTGTCTTTGATTTTTTTTCACATCATGTGTTGCCATCAATGACAAAGGGGGAGATTGTTGCATGTATGGATGTGTTTGGTGGTTTTTTCATTAATGTTGTCATTGATGTCAAAATAGATTTGTGTATTAACCAACGACTTTTGAGAAAATTTGAGAAATAATGAAAGGAGAATTAAAAATGTGTTATGAGTGTGCTCTGATATTATGTCCGCATTTATTCTACATTGATCATATTCCTATGCGGATTTTTAGGTGTGTTCATAAGCTTTAATGAGTCATATATACTGAGTTTCAGCTTCTGAGTTGATGGAGAATAGAAGATATGTTCATCAGTGTGTGAACTAGTTTTGTTAGAACTATTTATTTGGGGATTGGGAGAAATGTTTTGGCTCCACAGACTTCTGATATTGGGTTTCAGATCTTGTGGATCTAGGAGATGACTATTTCTGATAGTTTCTATGTTCTAACAAAATTTCTAGTGGTTTGGCTCTCTGGAAGACCTACTCTAGAGCTCTTGTGTTTTACTAGCTGGTCTGATTGGACTAGTGAAGAGTTCTCTGAAAATGAAGCTGGTTGTAATTCTTGTGGATGTATCTGAGATATTCTCAGAGGTGGTGAAATGACTGGAAAAGCGTGTTGAGTGATCCATGCATGATTATCTTGTTGGAGATGCACGTACCTCAAAGATCATCGATTTTTTTAGGTTTGGATGACTTGGTGTCTACACGTTACATGTGGCTTTTGCATCAATTTGAGAAAGTGTGTGTGAGCTTGAAGATGTCATAGATTAAATATGTAATTAGTCCTCTCTCATTCTTATCCACTGTGAGAATGTTGAGTAGCCGACCTGGTTTGAATTTGTATATGAAATTGTATAGTCGACCTTGGAGAATGTTCCTGAGGTTGAAGATGGTATAAAAGAAAGTTAAGTTGTAGTGAAATTGATATCCATCCATCCACGAATCAGACAAGTGAGTGAAGTGTGCGAACAAGTGTGAAAAGTAGAAAGTGGAAGAGAAAATTGAGGCAACAATACTTTAAGGTGTTAGATTCTTGAAAGAAGTGAGTTGATGGTATCTACAATCTTCTGATCAGGTTGCGAATGTGTGGAACCCTAGTCATGGATCTTCATTTATGTATTATTTTGTTTTTCTATAGGAAGTGAGCCTCCTTTTTAGACAGTGAGTCCTCAAGGTAGTGAGCCCTTAATCTGGGTAGGGAGCCTTTGTATTTGGGCAATGATCCCTTTGATAGTGAGCCTTTGTATCTAGTATTTCATTACTAATATATTGTGAGTTAATCCTCACTGTGGTTTTCCACGTAAAATTGGTGTCTCTGGTGTTCTCTTTCTATTATTTTCATTTCTTATTTACACTTAATAACAGATTAAAGTTAAGGTGAAAAGATAAAGTTCATAAGTAAAGAGATTTGATACAACTCATTCACCCCCCCTCTCAATTTTCTTGTGCATTCAACAAACTCAATTCATCAAACCCTAGAAGGAGCTAAAAGACAACTTGCATGTCATTTTCTGAAGATTTAGACATGGGTCTCTATAAAAAAAAGGAAGTACAAGTGGGGGCCTACAGATTCAAACCTCAAAACTCCCAAAATCACCAAGAGGACTAGGTCGCCATCATTGGTGACTTTGTCCTTGTACTAGGTGTGAAAAAGGGTTTTTGTGTTTTTGGATACCCTTTTACAAGAAACCTATTCTGGCAAAGTTTCATGGGAAGAGGACTAGGTCACCCATTGTGGTTTAAGTGTCCTTGTGAATATTTCTAGCATACTCTGAAACATTCCAGAGCCCCTCTTCTACAAATTTCAATTCCCAGGTGCACCATTTCTATCTTTTCAAGTTTCTTTCTAGTTTGCATACATTTAGGTCATTTAGTTTACTTTGCATATAGTTTAAATTTTATTTTGATTACATTTCATAGTTAGTTTAGTTTCATTACATTTCTGCATTTATACACACTTCATCACACACAACACAACCCTATTTAGCCACTATCCTTTGAATGAACTTTCCAAAAATAACATCATTAGCATGAAAGAGTGTCATTCTTCTAAACCTTGCTCCTAGGTGAAAAACCCTAGGGGCCTATTTGGGGGAATCCTCTTTCCCTTTTAGAATTTATCTTTTTTGTGGTTAAATTACATCCTTTGAAGTCATGTTAAGGTTAGTGTACTAGATGTTGTGGTGAAAATGTTGCTAATGCAAAGCGAATTAGGAGAGACAAGAGCTAAATGGGTCACTGTTCTATAAGAATTTGACATTGAGATAATACCAATGAGGTTGGTTTGAGGAAAAGCACTAGTTAAATCCATTGTTCAAGTAGATCCATAATTCATTAGCCAACATAATACAATGGATAAATTGCCACAAGATGATTGGTATATGGACATCATGCATTACCTAATTACAAATAATTAATCTAACAACATGCTAAGACAACAAAGGAGATGCCTCAAGATTAAAGCTCAAAATTATATAATTAAAGGAGGAATCCTCTTTAAAAAAATCATGAAGGTATATATTTAATATGTTTGAATTGATTAGAAGTAGACATGATACTACAAGAGCTTCATGAGAGATTTTAAATACCTCATGGAGCCCCCTTGGTCACCACTCATTTAATTTTAAGAGCATGATACGATTGGCCAACTATCTTTAAAGATACCTTTGAACATGTGAAACATTGTTACACATGTCAAATCGGTGTAGATAAAGCGAGATATAATGCTAAACTATTATAACCTATAATGGAGATGTGTCCCTTTACATAGTGGGGGTTAGACTTCATTGGCATGATCAATCCACCATCATCAATAGGAAATAGGTATGTACTTACTATGACTGAGTATTGCACTAGGTGGATGGAGGCATTATATAGTAAACAATGCACTACTAAAAGAGTAATCAAGTTCCTAGAAGAGAACATCATCAAAAGATTCAAGACTCCATACTCCCTGGTATGTGACAATGGCCTTACTTTCTCCTCGAAGTTTTCTAATTGGGAATTTGAATATGGTATAACATTAAAAAAATTGTGAAATTATTATCCACAAGGGAATGGGTTAGTTGAATCAACAAAAAAAAACTTTTTGGATATAATTAAGAAATTAATTGAAAAGAACCCTAGGGAATGGAATTCCCTACTAAAATTAAACTTATGGGTGGATAGAACTAGGGTAAAATTCATAATAGGAAATTCCCATTATCACTTAGTGTATGGAGTTGGTCCTATACTACTGATAAATCTAAGAATTCCCACTTGGAAATTTTCTCAAGAATACATAGGAATAGATGACAAGATGGAAGCTCGATTACTACAACTAATGTATCTAGAAGAAAAATGAAAAAAAGGTGATAGAATCATTTTTCTACACATCAATTAATTTTTAAAATGTTAGTTTGAAAAAAGGGCTAAGATAAAATCACTTAGAATATCAAACCTAGTCTTAAGCTAGGACAAATCCCATGAACGAAAAGGAGATCATGGTAAATTTGACAAATTATGGATAGGTCCTCACCAAATATAAAAAATACTAGGAGATAGTACTTACAAGCTCAAAAATCTAACATGAGAAGATGTTCCATTGCCCATCAATGGATAATTCCTCAAAAATTATTTCCATACTTGAAGTGGCATCTATTGCACATACGATTGTTGTTGTACCAAAAGATCAACCTGTTAATGAATCTATGGGAGATGATTAAGCCATGTCACGATCCCAAGCACTATGATGCATAAAACAAGGATACCAAGGGTACACACCTTGCAAAAATCCCCCTTAGTGCAAGCAAGGAGTTTCAACCTGTGACCCATTCTTTGATACCAATTATTGCACAAATAGTTGTCGTTGCGCCAAAAGATTGACCTATAATGTCTGATACAACCTCTAGAGTTAATGAATCCAAGGAGGTAGTTAAGTTGTGTCATGAACCCAAGCACTATGCTAAAAAATAGAAGGAGACCAAGGTCAAACACCTTGCAAGAACATCTCCAAGTTGTACATATGTGAATAGGTGTGATTTTTTTTGTTACTTTATGTGGGTTTGGGTGTCTTGGTTGTGCTTTTTTGTTTCTTTGGGGTTCCCTCTTCTATTTTGGCTTAGGTGACTGAGTAGTTTGCATCTTATAAAACATTTTGAGTTAAAACAGGTTTAAACCCTATAAATAATTACAAAATCTTGAAAGTTTGTAACTCTTTCGACTATTGCTATCAGAATATGTCTTATAATGCACTTTCTTTAATCATAGTATTGTGTGAAAGGTTCATGAATAAATTCATATCAAATTTAAATTATTTTATGGTAGATTTGAGAAATAGCAGTTATTTGTATTGAATGAAAAATTCAAAAGTTTCCTTTGCTACCACTATAATTCCCAACCTAGTAGCAGGCGTCAACTGCCAATAAGTTGAAAATAGAGCTTGTAAAGAAATATCAAAAGAAAAAAAGAGAAAATAAATTGAATATCAAAAGAGAAATCAACTCTTTAGGTCATCCAAATATCTCTATCAAGGCCATGGATGCTTGACTAGTAGTATAAATATGTTTGGGTGAATTATAGAGATACCCACGTCAAGGCTATGGATGCTTGACTAGTAGAAAAGCAATATCCAAGGTTAGCTTAAATGGCTACACTAAACTATATAATTCAATACAAATATTTGCTAAAGTTTGAATACCATAAAAAATGGGATGAGTCAATTGCAAAAACTTAAACTCACAACTCTAATGCTATTACTTTGTTTAACAAAAATTAAATTGTAGATGATAATAAAGTAGTCAATAATCATGAGAATTTAAGGTTTTATCACTTTGTTTTTATCTCCTCGGTGCAATCTTGTTTTGGTTTGTTTAGTTTTCTTGGTTGCAAGTTTTTGTGTAGTCTTACAACATGCCCTATTTTTCCCAATTAAAATGGAGAACCCCCTTTCTTTTTTTCTTTTTGTTGTTCTTGGTTGGGAGGAAGTAGAAAACTCATGTATGTCTACTTAACTCTAATTAAAATTCAATGGGAAAACAAAGTTGGTTTTGAAATAGTAGAAAAAGTTTCAAGTTCAATATCATTTTCTTGTGGAAATTTTCAGCCTCAAAGAATTGAGAATTTTTCATTATCATGTCCCACGTCAACTAATGGTGCCATAGCCACTAAAGTGTATTTACCCAAAAGAAAGGTTTTCCAGACAATTTTTTTATTGAACTATCACTTTCCATAGTTAAGAGGATGTTTAACTTAGACCCAAAGTCACATTTTAATAGGGTCAATGCAAGATCATGATGGGCCAAACAAGGCCCTTAAGTGGCCATGAATATACAAAAAAATAGACTTAATCAACTTCACATAGAATTTGAAAAGGTTATTAACATAATTTTGAAAATATGTAGGAATAGAATTTGTAGAAAATTAAATTTAGTTTGTAAGATACTAGGCCTTTTTCTAGAAAATAGTAATTTGATTTGGTGAAAATTTAAAATTTCAATGCAATAGTACATTAACATTTAGAAAAAAATAAAAAGCGGGTGTTTGTCCGGCTACCCTAATGATGATAAAAAATAAACATTTATGTTTGAATCTTTCACTATAAGTAGAGGAAACATGCCCAGATGTGACACATATTTTTTTGTAATTTTTTTGCAAGTAAATAATTAGTTATGAATTTTCTAGTAGGAATTAAAAAAAATATTAAAAGCCATTTTTCTCAAAAATCTAACTTGGTCAAAAAATTATAAAATTCAATATATATTTTTTTAAACTATAGCTTGTGAATCATAGTCTATGACACATCTTTTGAATTCAAAAATTGTATAACCATTTAAAAGGTATAGATGTTTTTCAATCAACCTATCAATTAGGACTTTAAACATAGTGCAAGTAGAAAATCAATAATAATTATCTATTAAATTCAAAATAAAGCATATCTTATATTGTTAGAATGTTGACAATTTGCTAAGTAAACCTTTTTCATAATATATACTAATGATAAATTAATATTAATATTAATCTTTCCTAGTTATAATATTAATATTAATATAATATACTATAAAAAAATTATTTGATGGAAAGGATATCCATTTATTTTAATTGAAAATATTAATATGTATAATATAATATATACTAGGAAAGATTAATATTAATATAATATACATAATAAAATATATAAATATTATATGTTATATTATATAATAAAATATAATATATATTTAATAATATAATAATATTATAAGAAAATTATTTGATGGATTGTTGCAAGGGAGTTTTAAATATCATATTTATAATAATAAAATGATAAGGAGCCAAGAGCAATATATACATCTCTCTCCCCCTCTCTCTCACCTTCCCTCTATACTTTTGTCTATCTCCACTCACCCTCTCATTTTTACCCACATTTCTTAATCTATCTCACCCCACCTCTTAGCCTCCTACCTTTCCTCTCCTCTACATCCCTCCAACCATAGATCACTCTCTCTCAACTTATCTCTTTGTATCCCCCGCCTCCCTCCCTTCATCTCTACTTACCCTCTCCTTGATTTATCCCTCTCTCTAACACACTAGATTCTCTCTCTCTTTGAAATTCTTCCCAATCTCACCTCTCTTTTTCCATCTTTTACCTGTCTCTCTTTACATGCACCCAATTCTCTGCACCTAGCCCTCCTCCATTCTCTCCCCTCACCTCCCACCTCCTTTTTATCTCCACACACTCTCCCTCTCTACCTATCTTTCCCTCAATCCATCCCACCCCACCTCTATTTCTACCTACCTCTCCCTCCTTCCCAAATTCCCTCCTCTCTCCATTTCTCTCTCCACCTACCCCTCCCTCTCCCTAACTCTCTCTATACATACCTCTCCTATCCTACCTCTCTCTACCTCCAACCATCAATATTTCACTCCCTCCCTCTATCCCTCCTACCCTACCACTTCCTATGTCCCTCCTTCCCTCTCTCTCTTTCTCCCTCTCTCCCTCACACACACACA